>APFE030633329.1:1163-63264 GCA_000404065.3 Pinus taeda | reverse complement strand
CCCCTTCGAGTAGTAGCGCATTAGATAGAACCGCGTACGGACTGTCTTCCACGTACCTTCTGGGTATATCGGAAGCCCCCTAGCTCCTCTGCAACCTAGCCATAGATAAACTGTCGGCCGTCTTGCTGCTACAGTACACTGAGAATAGCACTCAGAGAGATTACTCACTCGTACGATAGGGTAGTCAGGTTGTATGGCTAAGGATATGGTTGATCCTCCTTAGTTAGAGCCCTGAAAAATTGGGCCAAGTACTACTGTCAGACCCTTATGTATATTGCGATCTGTAGCACCTGACACTCCTCGAGACCATATTTCCCTTTTCTATCTTGGGATCATGCATCATCTCAGCCAAATATGCTCGTGCAAAAGGGTGTAGCAGCAGCAGATAGCAGTCTGATCTATTAGATCCATCAGATCCGTAGCAGTAATATGTTTCGCCGCTCAGAGCTATCCGATCCACCATTCAGATCTCTCAGATCCACCTGATCTGAGTAGTTGTGTGGGGTTCCTATACTAGAGCATGATTTTCGCAGGACTTTTGACAGCATTGACATTTTGAGGATTCGGCGACTGTAGTATTGCTAAGGAAGGAGTAAAACTCCGTTAGGAGTTTTCAAAAAAAAAAGTATGAGATCTCCCAGGGCACTTATTGGTGATCTAGCCCATCAGAATCAGGACAACGAGCTGAGCATGGTGGTACCATTCAAGTCTTAGTGAAAAAAAATTTCGCAGTCCCAAATTTCAAGAGCATCAAGTCGGTGCATGGTAGAAACTAGAGCTCAAGCTATGGCCAATGAGAGGATGGACAAACTTGAACAAACCTTGCAATCCCTCCAAACTCGGCTTGACAATCTAATAATATTAATCCCGAGTGTAATCCCGAAGGGCAACGAGGAAGCCCATGAGGAGGCGTATATTGGCAATGGACACAATGAGGGTGAGTCTAGCCATTCTCCTCACCTCTGGGGCCCCCAAAAAAACAATCCTGTCTGAGACCTCCCAAGTTGGATATGCATAAAGTTGATGGTTCTCACCTAGCGGCATGGATAGCACAAATGGAGTAGTATTTCAATCTGAATAACATCCTAGATAATCAGACTCAGCTTATGGTGGGAGCATCTACTTGGACAATGAAAAGTGGCAATGGTGGGAATGGCATCAACGTTGCAATGCACCTTTTTTGACTTGGGACAAATTCAAAAAATCTCTTACAGACCGCTTTGACAGGAATCTTCTTTTTTGGGTCGTCTGACTAAGCTCCGACAGACTGGCACAATGGATGAATATATTACAGCCTTTGGAGCCTTACCCTTTCGCACTAGGGGTCTCTCAGATGTGTTCTACACAGAATGTTTTATCAGCGGTCTTAAAGAGGCCATAAAAGCCCACATCCAACTGCACCACCCTCCCACATGGATTGAGGCTTGCAAGGTAGCTCGTAACGCGGAACATGCATTAGAAGCCCTGTCCACTAGCCCAAATTTCACCGCCAAGGGTCGCCCCCCATAGGCTCACAGCACGACTCAAACACTTAAGATTCAAAAGGTGTCACCTGTAGAAATTGCCGAAAGAAGAAAGCAGGGATTATGTTACTACTGTGATGAAAAATACTCCCCGTGTCACAAATGCAAGGAGCCCAAATTTTTTCAAATTGATGCCACTGATTACAGCTCATCGGAGGAAGATCCACCACTTGAGGAACCTGAGGCAGTAGAAGAGGACAACCAAACGGACAATGTCCCTGACGAACCAGTTAGTTCATTGCATGCTCTGGTAGGGATTTCTTCACCTCAAACTCTCAAAATAAAAGGTTTTATTAAACATAGCCCAGTAGTAGTCTTGATTGATAGTGGAAGTACACATAATTTCATCCATCAAAAAGTCGCAGAAGCAGTGCATTGTTTTGTACGAGTAGTTTCTAACTTCCAAGTCCAAATTGTGGATGGGGGCACAATGAAATGTGAAGGCCGCTGTGAAAATGTCAAACTTCAAATGGGGGATTATCAGTTGAAGACCCACATGTTTGCAATACACATGGGTCAGTGTGACATTGTCCTCGGGGCAAAATGGCTTCGCACTCTTGCGCCAATCACAATGGATTTCCAGGAGTTATATATGATTTTTAAGCAGAACAACTCCACACATACCCTCCGTGCAGTCTAGGCGGGAGCCCCCTCTATCATCAGCTCGCATAGGATGGAAAAATTGCTAAAAAAGGGCCATCATGGAGTTATAGCTCAATTTAATGCCATCCAGGCAGTCGAAACCAAGTCTCTACCGGTTCATCCTAAGATGCAACAGATTTTAAATAACCATATGCCGGTCTTTGACAAGCCTCATGAGCTTCCACTCTCGAGAGAGGAACATGATCATAGCATCACCTTGGCTCCTGGGGCCCAACCCCCAAATGTACGCCCATACAGATATTCGTTCACCCAAAAGAATGAAATAGAAAAAATAATCAAGGAACTTTTGGAAGCACGTGTCATACGTCCCAGCATTAGTCCTTATTCATCACCGGTGGTCATGGTACTCAAGAAAGATGGGGAATGGTAGATGTGTCCAGACTTTAAGGCCCTCAATAAGTTGACAGTCAAAGATAAATTTCCCATCCCGGTAGTTGATGATTTGCTGGATGAACTCAATGGGGCTCAATTCTTCACTAAGCTAGATCTTCGCTCAGGCTACCACCAAATTCGCATGAAGTAAGTCGACATTCCAAAGACTACTTTCTGAACTCATGAAGGCCATTATGAGTTCTTGGTCATGACATTTTGTCTTTGTAATGCCCCATCTAATTTTCAGAGCCTTATGAACCATCTTCTCAAACCATATCTCAGGAAATTCATTCTTATCTTCTTCGATGACATCCTCATTTATAGTTGCACTTGGGCTACGCATCTTCAGCATGTAGATCTACTCTTGCAACTGCTCCGCAAGCATCAATTATTTTTTAAGATGTCCAAGTATTCGTTTGGCATGGAAGAAGTTGAGTATTTAGGCCACATTGTGGGGCGTACAGGTGTCAAGGTGGACCCCAAAAAGATCCAAGCAATGCAGGATTGGCCTCAACCTAAGACCTTGAAGAGCCTGAGAGGATTTTTGGGTCTCACAGGTTATTATCACAAATTCGTCTGCAATTATGGTCGCATAGCGAAGCTCCTCACGCAACTCGTGAAGAAAAATTTATTCTTCTAGAATGAGGATGCACAACAGGCATTTATAGCTCTCAAAAATGCCATGTGTTCCACTCCAGTGTTAGCACTACCGGATTTAACCAAATATTTTGTCATTGAATGTGATGCTTCGGGTACAGGTATTGGGGCAGTCTTAATGTAGGAAGGTCGACCTTTGACCTTCACAAGCCAACAACTAAGTGGGAAGAATCTGGGTCAATCTACCTATGAGAAGGAAATGATGGCCATCTTACATGCAGTAGAGACTTGGCATCCTTACTTACTAGGGCAACGTTTCCGAATCCGCACAGACCATCACAGTCTTAAATATTTTTTGGAGCAACGCATATCCTCCCACAACAAAATAAATGGCTCGCCAAAATGCTGGGATATGATTATGAGATCGTTTACAAAAAAAGGCAAGAAAATAGTGTAGCAGATGCATTATCTCGCCAATTTGAGGAAGAAAGTACCCTGCCAGCAATTTCCCTTCCCATTCCAGAATGGATTGAAGAGGCTCGCAGGGAATGGTTTTCACATCGTGGGCTCTCCCAACTCATTTCTCAATTGCAGGCTGATCCAAATCGCACCAAGGGCTACTCGTGGCAGAATGAGATTCTTCGCTACAGGGACAGAGTCGTAATATCACCAACATCTAGCCTCAAAATCGCATTTTGGCAGAATTGCACTCATAGCCCCCTTGCAGGACATTCAGGCTTTCAGAAGATGTATTCTCGCACCAGAAGATCATTTTTTTGGATAGGAATGAAAAAGGACATCCTTACTTTTGTAGCAGAATGCGATGTCTGTCAACACCACAAAGGGGAGACTGTCAAAGCACCAGGCACATTACAACCATTACCCATCCCGGCATCAATATGGATGGAGGTTTCTATGTATTTCATTACAGGTCTTCCAAAGTTCGGAAATAAGTCAATCATCATGGTGGTTGTGCACAGACTTTCAAAGTATGCTCATTTCTGCGCCCTACCCCATCCGTTTATACCGACTTTGGTTGCTCAATCTTTCATGGATCAGATCTTCAAATTGCATGGCATGCCCACTTCTATTGTGTCTGAGCGTGACCTGATCTTCACCAGTAATTTTTGGCAGGAACTCTTCACGCTACAAGGCACCCAACTAAAAATCAACACTTCCTATCATCCACAAACAGATGGTCAAACTGAAGCCGTCAACGAATGTCTGAAAACCTACCATAGGTGTTTCACTTTAGAAAAGCAAAATCTTTGGGTACAGTGGTTACCTCTGGCTGAATGGTGGTATAACACCAACTATAATGCCACCACCAAAATGACTCCCTGTGAAGCAGTATATGGTCAACTCCCTCCTTCCCCTACTTCTTATATCAAGGGATGCTCAAAGGTACAAGTAGTGGATCAACTCATACAAGACTGTTCAACCATGCTCGCCCATCTTAAAGAGAATCTTCATCAAGCTCAAAACCGCATGACCAACATCACAAGTAGACCAGCATCGCTCAAAGTGCCAATTTCAAGAAGGGGGTCAGGTATTTTTGGGACTGCAACCATATAAAAAAACATCACTAAAAAACAAGGGTTGTCAGAAACTATCTCCAAAATTCTATGGACCATATCAAGTACTTCAGCACATTGCAGAAGTAGCATACAAGCTAGCTTTGCTGCCTACTACAAAAATCCATCCAGTTTTCCATGTCTCATGCCTCAAGAAAGTGATTGGGAACAATTGCAGAATTCAAACCAGTCTACTTGAATTGGACAAGGAAGGGTCAATCTGGCTCCAACCTGAACAGGTCCTGGACACACGAGAACAGCCCCTACATGGCCGAGTGATTAGGGAAGTCCTTTTCAAGTGGAAAGACACCTCTCTAGAAGATGCAACTTGGGAACCAACCACTATTCTTCAGCAGTTTCCGCAGCTTCAGCCTTGAGGACAATGATATTCTTAAGGGGGAGGGCATGTTAGGGTCCCACCCTAACCCCCTTATTTATGTAGTGGGATCACGTCATAATAAAGAGTCAATAAAGCCCTTATTAATAATTGGAAGTGGTTAACCTGCTATTAATGACGGTACCACATTTAGTTGCAAAATGGGCCTAGTATTAGATAGATGGTATTAATAAAACCCATGGTATTGATCCATGGTATTGCATGTATGAGTTATATATAAAGGATAGAGACTCCCTGCGAGGAACATCGTGTCTTATTTTTGAATCGAGCTCTGCTCTATTGGAGGTTGCCCCCTCGAAGAGGCCAGTGAACATTGCTTCTGAATAATAAAATATTTGTTGTTGACTCTCACTATTCTATGTTCTGGGTATTTTTCTTCGCATATTCTGTATTTGGGTATCTTTTGCAGGTTAAGAGCATAACACTATCAATTTCCATAGACTTGACCAAAACTTTCCAACAAATCGAGAATCTTTATCAAATACAATGGAAGTGGGTAACCCAAAATGAACCCATACACACTGAAGGAAGAACTTCACAATTTGTTCCGCTATAATCTGTTTGTTGTAAGGTATTAAAATACACATATTGTTGAACCTATCCAAACCATCATATAAATAATCATGACCTTTTCTAGATTTTGGCAATCCCCTAAGAAAGTCCATGGAAACACTTTCCCAAGGACGAGAAGGAATTGGAAGTGGAGTGTACAAGCCTATATTTTTGTTGCTAGGCCTACTTTTATCACACATGGTACACCATTTAGTATATCTAGAAATTGTTTCATGCATTCTTGGCCAATAACAGAACCTTTGCAATTGTGCAACTGTTTTACTTACACCAAAATGACCTGATATAAGAGAAGTATGTGCTTCTTGGATTATGTTAACTCTCTCAGTTTGTGGAATGCATAACTTTCCAAATGATACAAGAGATGGTCGTTAACATAATAATCCAATTCTTCTACTTGTTTTCCATGACTTAAATTTGCATATACACCTTTAAAATTTATATCTCGAGCATATTGTTCAATGTAGCTTTCATGCATTACTGAGTTATGCTTAAGTATAGTATATGCATTTATGATTGGTTTGGATAACATATCTGCAACCTTATTGTGTATGCCCTTCTTATATCTAATGACAAGATGAAACTGTTATAGAAAACTCATCCACCTATAGTGTCTTGATTACTGCAATTTAGTTTGTGAGTGCAAATATTGAAGTGGTTGATGATCTATATGTATAATTTTTTCTTTGCCCATTAGGTAATGTTTCCACTTTTGCACACTCTGTACTAATGCATATAATTCTTTGTCATATGTGGGATAATTAACTACTACAGAATTAAATGACTTAGACTGATAATATATGGGTTTGCCATGTTGCATCAACACTGCTCCCATGGCATAGTCACTGGCATCTGTTTCAATCTCAAATGGTCATTGAAGATCTAGCAGTGCTAGTACTGGCACTGTACTATTTTTTTTTAAGGTGTCGAAGGCTTTCTGCTATTTTCCTCCCCACTAAAACACCTTGTTCAATACTGTTAAAGCAGGTAAAAGAGCTGCAATCAAGGAAAAGTTAGCAATAAATTTTTGCCAATATTGCACTGCTCCTAGGAAACTCGTAAATTCTGTAGCAGATTTGGGTTTAAGAAACTTCCATAATTTACTTAGTTTTAACCTTTGCATTAACCATAGAGCCTTTGAGATTCCTAAAAATTTTTTTTTTAAAAATTTTGCCTAATGGATGTCATTAAACCAAAACATTCGAAAACATATCCAATAACCAAATTCTAGAAACGACAGAACCTTGCCCACACTTAGATTTTAAAAAATATAGGATTTAATGAAGCCTTCAAAACACATCTGAACACCTATCCTTGACATTCATAATAAGATCCTCACATCAAAATTTGCATGAAAATCAACAACTTAAAAAAAATTATTAGGGAGGGGTCTCACATATTGCAATTGCAAGCCAGAAGGGACTTCAGTTGAGGAGAGACTTTGATTTGTGAGATCACTGATCATTGATTTGCAGGATTGATGATGTCATCGGTGCTACGTGTCACTTCTTGAGTGGTCACATGTGTCACCTAGATATGTCCCCATATGACCCCTGAAAATGCCAAATCTACATGCCACGTGTCTGTACCTCCACTTCATGTTGACGTCAATTGCCACATGGGTTTATTAGGACCAATAGGATTCTGCCACATGGAACCACTAGAGGAAAGAGCAAAGGGCCCATCCGCCCTTCGTTTTTATTTGAATTTCTTTGTTAAATTAGATCGGCCCCTCCCAACGCTTTAATGCTAAAGGCCCAAATTTCAACGATTTTCATGATATCAACATTTGGCGATGTTTCAATATCGATGTTTGGAGATTTTCTCATATTGTTGTTCGATAATTTTCTAGTATCAACGTTCGACGATTTTCATGAAACTGTGTTTGTGTGCACAATTTTGCACCTACGATCGTCACTATGTGATATCGATGCTCTGCATCGTGAACCGGTGATATACTATGCGCCATGAGCCTCTGACGGCCGATATGTGATATCTGCTCTAACCTTCCCTGTTGCTACTTTAGAAAAACATTGATTGCGATTTGTTATGCACTCTCAGACCTCCAATATGTTTTTCTCATTCACTTCAAAGGAAACAGAACCCCTGAACTTCAGCAAGCCATATCTTTTAAACTAGAGGTCCATTTTCGGACTTCCATATACCGTTGGAAAGCTCATTCCAAGCACTATGCATAGATGAGGGTATGATTTAGATTTGAGAGCTTCTGTGGCTTAGAGGATGGCTTCAAAATTCACTTCTCTTTGGTAACTTTAGTCAACTGAAAACTCATAATGCAGTTTGCAGTGAGTGACAACATTGGCTCTAACTGGGGATAATGCCTTGCTGGCAAGGTGTTGAGAACCTACAAACTATGAAGTTCTCTTTTTTGGCATGGAGTCTTTTTAAACAAGCCAAAATTTTGTGAAACTAGAACTTTAAGTAGAATACTGGAAATTTTATATGATAATTACAATAAACACTGGTATTTACAATGAGTGCAATGCAGTACCTTTTCATTTTGGAAATAGAGTTTGAGGAATTGACCATTTACTAGTAGCTCCAATAATTCCACTTCCAAATTTTTGAGCAGGTATGTATTATTTCCTTTCTCTTATGAGATCTTGAAAGGGTCAAACCACAGTGCATCAAATTTTTTGTGTGTACCCTTTTCTTCCCGTCAAACATCCCATCTAAGAACTAGATCTCCCGATTGAAGAGGTTGATCTTTAGCCTTCTTGTCAAACAAGATTTCATCTTCCATTGGTAATTGACCAATTTAGTCCCCACCTATTCCCTATTTTCATTTAGCTCAACTAGTAGATTTATCCTTCACGTTAAAGCACTTGGACCCTCCTCAACTTCTTGCAGTAACTTCACCACTAGCATTGCTAATTGGATTAGAAAGACTGCAGCCTTACCATACACAAGCTCGAAAGTCAATTTTCTAGTGGATCATTTAGGAGTTACTCGATTGGTCTACATTGAAAACTTCAATTGGGTGTCCCATTTCCTCTCATTTTTAGTGATGGTATTCTTCATCACTCTCACCAAAATTTTATTTGAGGACTCAGCTAAAGCGTTTACCTAGGGATAGTAAGTAGTGTAGTGCCCTATGATGATATTGAATTTCTGACAAAAGCCATGTAATTTTGTCGATTTGAAGACCTGGGCATTGCCACTGATGATTTTGATGGGGCAACCAAAACGCAATTATATGTTCTCCTCCATGAACTTAATTACCACTGAGTCTGTAGCATTTCTAGCTAGGATGGATTCTACCCACTTGGTGAAATAATCTGTGGTGGTTAATATCCACTTATGCTAGCCACTGGAAGGTGGGTTTAACTCTCCTATAAAGTCTAGTCCCTTACTTGAAATTTTCATCCACATGCACTAGGATTAGGGGAAAAGAAGAGAGTTTTTATCTCTCAGTAAATATTTGGCACTTCTGACAAGACCTGACTTGTAAATGCACATTTCCAAACAGTGTAGGCCAATAGAATCCTACCTTGAGTATTTTGTGAGTTGTGGTCTTCCAGCTGTATTGACCTCCACAAACTCGCCCATGAAATTCTTCAATCACTTTATGGGTTTCGCTCTCCACTAAGAATAACATCAAAACTCCCATTGAGTCCTTCCAATAGAGTTGACCATTGGATATGATATACCTTTGATATTGCAGTCTCAAAGTCCTGTACTTATATTTATCTATACCTAGTGGGCACCTCATGAACAAGAGATAATGGATGATATTCTTGTAACAGGGTGATCCCTCATATTTAGCACATATTTTTTGCTCTGATGTTTTACCGTCCTAGTGGTTAAAACATCCTTGGTCTTATGAGGATTTCCATTTAGTCAAAAATATCTCCTGGTTGGAGTTTACAGTTTTCTGTATGACTAGCTGTCTCAGTGTGCAGCTTCTAATTATTAGAACATGTTGTGGCCACCAACAACCCCCCTCATTATATAGTGTTATTGCTAATACTTAATAAGTGGGGACCCTTAGTCAAAAATTAAAACAAATCAATTAGTGCTTATATTTCATTTTGGATAAAGCTTACCATCATGAACTTAGGAAAATACCTTTGAAAAATCTAAAAAGCTTAAGTTTCATGATGAAGAAAGTAAAGTCACTCCTTAATAAATATCGCATCATGCAAAGAATGATAGGATACCTTATCATGAGCTAAAATTTTAAAAATGCGAGATTGCGACGCGAAACTCCATCACATCGCATACATTAATAAGCACTCACGTTGGAAATCCTCAAAATCGCTGATATGTGAAATTGCATATAGCAAAATCGCATATAGCAAAATCGCATATTGCAAAATCGCATAAAATACACATAACGATTAAACGATATTGCGATATTGCAATCTTGTGATTTGCGATACTGCGATATAGCGATAATGCGATGCTGCGACACTACGATGCTGC
Organism: Pinus taeda; assembly: GCA_000404065.3. NCBI lineage: Eukaryota > Viridiplantae > Streptophyta > Pinopsida > Pinales > Pinaceae > Pinus > Pinus taeda. The sequence continues at coordinate 53,122 of APFE030633329.1, read as the reverse complement.
GATCTGCAATACTGCGATGCAAATCGCAGAATCATTTCATCGCAGATTTTCCTGGCTCAATATTCAAGAGAAAGATTTTTCCATAAACCAAGAACTCGTCACTCACTTTAATGTTAATTAATGAGTTATATTCCAGTTGTTAATAAAATATGGTTTTGTGTTTATCGAAAAGCCAGTTCACATAAAGTGGCATGTGTTTGCATATCTTTAGAATTTAAAGCTTTCCTGTCATTACTTTTATCATTACTTTCACCTCATTTGTAAACTGCAGGATCGAAGAACAAAAGGTTATACAAAGCAGTATGCAGGAAACTATGAGGAAGAAGGCAGGACTCCAAATTTCATCTGGGAAGGCACACCTGATCTACTTAAGGAAGAGAATCCTAAGATAATGGGATTTGCGGCTACTACACATCCATCAAGGTCATCTAAAACATCAGTTACAGAGTTAGCTCGTTCATTCCTGCACTGGATAGCAACAAGGCCCCAAATTCTCACATACACGGACAATGTTGATGACAAAAATGAGTAGTTTAGGACTCGGGTCAAGAGCTTACAGAATTGTTATCTTTACAAAGTTTGAGCTTTATATCTCCCAAAAGGTGCAAAAGGCGAAAAACGCGTCAAGGAAGCCTGAATCAAGAAACAGAGGCAGTTTCTGATGTGCGATTAGTGCCTAGCACTAATCTCTCATCGCTGAGAAAATTGCTCAAAAAAGAAAGCTTCCAATTGCTCAATTACCTGCAAACCCCCAAAAATTGCAAGAAGCGATGATAGAAACAAACTGGAAACAGAAAGCTAAAGAAAAGGCAGAAGCAATTTTAGGGTTAATCAAGTTAAATTGGGAATAATACTGGGCATACATGGTAAAGTCATATAGTCAGCGAATGATTCCCAAATACATCATCAATTCTGTCGAAAAGATGGCGCCAGATCTTGCTAATTCTGTTCTCTCAGTACAATTATAATCTGAAGTCGGATGACCGACTCCTCTCAGGCAAATACTGAATGCTTGCGATATTAAGGAGAAAATACAAAAATAGTTAGATGTTAGATTTAATTTTAGAAATAGTTTTATTTTATTTTTGCTTAGAAAAAGGATGGTCATTTAAACTGCATCCTGAATTTTTGTAATAATTTATTTTTAGTTTTATTTAGTAGTATTTAAACCTTTCTCATGCATTTAGAGAAAGGTCCAGAAATTTGTCAAAAACTTGTCCTCAGAACATGCACTTTTGCACCCTCCGAGGAGGTTTTGATGAATGAATGGAATGGGATTTGTTAATGTTTGCATTTAATATCTGCTACTGATGTTGCACTTTTGTACTCTTAGTGGATGTTAGATCAAGGAGAGATAAATTATTGCCGCTTGAAGCTCATGAGTAGGACTAGTTATAAATGGTACTTTTATCTCTTAACTATTTCTGCTTATATGTTAAAGTGATATTCAGTTTTATTTGCTTATATATTAATGCGTGAATTCTTGAGTTATCATTTGGAACTTTTGTACGGTGATAGCTATTTATTTATGCTTAATGTAAGAATAGCTCATTATGCCATATGTTTTTCACAACTGTTTTGTCTAACTTTTTATACGAAGTGGTTCATCTTTTTTGAATTCTTTTCTCATAATAGTTGAATGATCTTTATTACCAGTTTTTATTTGAAATCTTTTTAGATCACATAATAGAAGAATTACACCCCGAGTTAGTATAGACTTAGATGTTTTTTGTTTATTAGAATACAATAGCATAGCACTAGATTAAAGTTAGAATTAGAACATCTTAATTAGGAATCGTTAGATCAGAAACATCAAATTCTACACACACACACACTCATAAATTGGGAAATTGGTCCCATATCCCCAGTCGGACCCGCTATACCAAATGGATAAGGAGTTGCCAATCAAGGTCCGGACCGGGCGGGTATCCCCTTTGTTATAGACCTGATTTTCGGGGCTTCAACATATTTGGCGCTAGAAGGAGGGCTTGAACTATGAATGGCAAGTAAATCTAAATCTAAATATCATTCTGAGAGTAAATCACCCTCCCCATCTCCCCCAACTTCTCCATTACAATTAAACCCAGAGTTGGAAATCGCTGGAGCATCAACCGCTATTACAAACCAAGACATTTGAGAAAAATATACTATCAAACCTCCTGAAGTCGAATCTTTGATTCACAAACTTCAGGGATTTTCTATTTCTCCTCAAATATCTGATAAATCTCAAGGCAGCGTGACTTCACAATATAACCCTGCTCATCCCCTGACCAGATTAAAGAGTGAAAAATTTGGTGTTAAACCAACTGAATTACCTCTACCCAAAAGAAAAAGAGCAAGGAAATCACCTAAAGAGTCCGATAGTGACACTCTTTCATCATCATCATCCATCTCAACCTCTTCACCGCGATGTCAACCATCCACTCCTCCACTTCAGATCATCGTTCATCCATCCACTGGAACCCTCACAACTCCTCCTAAATCATTTGCAATTGTAATACCCTCATCTTCCCAACCACAGGTATCATCTTCTGCACTTTCCTCTGTTAGTAGATCAGCGATGGCCCAAACTCCATGGAACAACCCTGGGGCAGTCATAATGCCTGCACCCTTGAGTCAAATACTGGCCCATCCTAAGAAATGGCTACCTAAGTTTAATCCTAAGGTAGACATGCTAGCAGAAGAGCATATCAACAATTTTATGCTATCCATTAATCTCAATGGGGTTACCAACAAAGATGCTCTTGTTCAACATTTTCCTTATACTCTGCAAGGAACAGTGGGATCATGGTATTTCTCATTTCCCTCTGGATATATCACTAGTTGGGACATCTTCCAAGAATAATTCCTGACCAAGTTTGGTGATGACAGGTCTACGACAACACTAATTAATGACCTATCCAACCTTAGGGCCGAGTCAAAGGGAACCTATCAAATATTTCAGTTTACGGTTCAATAAAATCTTAAACAAAATTCCTACTTCTTCTCAGCCTAGCGAAGAAATGCGAAGTGAATGGTATATCACTATTTTACCATCGAACATAGCAATCTTCATGGACAGGGCTAATAAAACAACTTTAGCCAAAATCATGAACGAAGCAATAGCAATAGAGAAACATATAATAGCCCTAGAGAAGAAATCCGCGATAGAGGAACGAAAATCCAAGAAAGTTACCTTCAAAGAAGATTCCAAGAAGAAACAAGCGAAAGATCCATTCGATTTGGAAGGATTGCAAAAAGTTCTGAAGACCATTTCCAATGAAATGGTTGACATCAAGAAGCAAGTAGTAGAATCTTCTTCAAAAAATCCAGGCTACAAAGCTTTTAAAAGAAGCCCTTCAACGGATTCAAAGCCTCCCAATGCTATTTCAAGTACTGAATCCAAAGAAGAGGAAGAGGAAATTGCCACTGAAGGGAAAACCGATGAAGAAGAAGTTGTAGAGTTACAAGGAATGTGGGATTTCATCCTCCCACAAGAAGAAGATCAAGAAGCATTCCCGGTTAGTACACGAAGTAGAAATCAGCTTGATCCTCCCCAAACTATCCTTAAGCCAAATATTGCAATCTCTGCAACAAAGGATAAAGTCGCAACAAAGAAAATGACATCTAAAGTGACTCAAACCAACCCAGTCCAAATAGATTCATCAACTCCATCTAAAACGTTGATCATTTTGGATGAAATGGAGTACAATATTATAGAAGACATGAAAAAGACTAGGGCCAACATCACTCTTTACGAATTGAGCAAGTTAAAGCATCAACAAAAGATAATGTTGAAAGAACTACATGCTGTGCTGGTTGCACCTTTGCCTGCCGCTGTACTTTCTCAAGCTTCCCATAACATGGGAAGACCTCCAACTGATGCGACCAACAAGATTGATCCAACTGACATTGCTTTAATTGGAGGAAGATTGATATCTCATACTCCCCCGTTTCTCCTTACTTATGAAATTTTCAATAAGAATCTACATAATTGCTTAGTGGATTCTGGTGCTTCATCGAATATTTTACCAAAGTCCATATGCACCAAGTTAAACGTTCAACCACAGAAATCCGTTGTGCGCATAGTTCAGCTAGATCGGTTGCAAGTCGAAGTGATTGGCGAACGAAATCAAGTAAGCATCAGGTTGTCATCCAACCCAAAACTATGTCAAGTTATTGACATTTTAGTTGCTGATTTCCAAAATTTTATGGCTTAATTCTTAGTAGGGATTGGTCAGAAAAACTTCATGGATACTTCACAACTAACTGGTCACACATGTGGCTGCCCTACAATGGTAAACCAAATCAAGTAAAAGTGGAACAAGAACTACATCAGAAATACATAGTAATGGAACTAGAGGGGGAAAATGAACCAGTAGCATATAACAATAAAATTATTGGCAATTACTCAGTAGATTCTTTCCTTGGCAATTTTAATGCTCATACGTCACGTTACTTAGAACATTCTGTTTTGTCCCAAGTCGAAATTTTTTCTCAAACGAATAGTTAAAAGTGTATCAATTTTTTAGATAGTCCTGAAAATAAATCTTTGTTTTGGAAATTATTTTTTGATGGTTCTAAATCTAACGAAGGAGCAGGAGCATGATGGGTGCTAATTAGTCCAGAAGGAGATATAATTATGTTAACATGCAGACTCGAATTTGATTGCACCAACGATACAGAAGAATATGAGGCTTTAGTCCAAGGGTTGTAAAAAGCAATCGGGTTAGACGTCAAGTACCTCCAAGTTTTCAGAGACTCCAAAATTGTAGTCAGACATGTATGTAATACTATACACTACTTATCAGGTCATTTAAAACATTATCAATCTTTAGTTCAAGATCTGACTGATCATTTTATAGCATTGGATTTGAGACCTCTGTGGTACAATATTTTTGATTCAGTCATCGGAGATTCCACAGTAAGAAGTTTTTTCTGCCAACGTTTCGAATCCCAACTGGGATCCATCATCAGGGCAACTTGAAGTTGCCCTGATGATGGATCCCAGTTGGGATTCGAAAAGTTGGCAGAAAAAACTTCTTACTGTGGAATCTCCGATGACTGAATCAAAAACATTTTATAGCATTTAATATTTCATCAATTCCTAGAATCCAGAATGCAAGTGTAGACTTTTTAGCCAACGTAGCTTCTAAGCTCATTCCTTCAGAAGATTTTAGTCCAGATAGATTCTTAATAGAATTAATATTTAGACCTTCTATTCCTGATAACATCACAAATTGGAGAATATTCAACGACGATCCTGATATCGTGAATTTCCTCACATCTGAAGGATCCTACTCCAATCAAATAATTGACGAACACCAACATGATCGACAATTGCAACAAAATAACACTAAAAATGCTATACCTAAGTCGGTAGTCAAGTTAGAAGACCTGTACGATTTGAAAGATCGGTTTAAAAGGTCTACCAATTCAAAACTCCAAAGTTCAACTTTGAATTACGAATTAGTAAACCTAGGAACCGATGCCAAACCACAAAACATTAATCTAGGCCTCGGCCTAGCCCCTGAATAAAAATCAGCATATATTCGTCTTTTGAGACAATATAAAAATGTTTTTGCTTGGAACTATGATGAACTCAAAACATATGAAACTTCCATCATCCAGCATACTATTCCAATGATCAATAATGAAAAACTTATCCAACAAAAATTGAGAAAGATCCATCCCAATTTAGAAATCAAATAAAAACTGAACTCAATAAGTTATTGAAAGCCAAAATAATCTTTCCCGTCAGACATTCTAAATGGGCCTCCAATATGGTACCTGTTAGAAAGAAAAACAGAGATATTGGAATTTGCATTGACTTTCGAAACCTTAACAAGGCCTACCAAAAGGATAATTTTCCTTTACCACCTGTGGAATAAATATTGCAGGCAGTGGCGGGCTCAGAAATAATGTCCTTCTTGGATGGATTTTCAGGATACAATCAAATGTTGGTACATCCTGATGATCAAGTAAATACCACATTCAGAACTAAATGGGGCACATACGCATATCGAATGATGCCATTTGGTTTGATTAATGATGGTGCCACATTTCAGAGAGCCATGGACATCACATTCAAAGGTTTAGTCAATAAATCTGTAGTAATTTATTTGGATGATATAATCGTGTATTCCAAGAAATGAAGCAACCATATTAGAGATTTAAAACAAATCTTCCAATGTTGTTTAAGGTATGGAATTTCACTTAACCTGAAAAAATCCTTTTTCGCATTAAGTGAAGGGAAACTTCTAGGATTCATAGTGTCAAAATCTGGAATTCACATCAATTCTGACAGAATCAAAGTGATTTATGAAATATCCCTACCTCACAACAAAAAAGCCATGCAATCTTTCCTTGGTCAGATCAACTTTGTAAAGAGATTTGTTCCAGACTTTTCAAGAATCATGTCTCCTTTACAAGCCATGATTAAAAAGAACTCAAATTTTAAATGGGGCCAAGATGAACACAAAGCATTCAACCTGATCAAACAAGCTATTATTAATGCTCCATCTTTAGCAACTCTAAAATTTTTAGAGCCTTTTGTTTTATATACATTTGCCTCAGATAGGTCATATCCTGCGATACTCACTCAAGCAAATCAAGAAAAGGCGGAAGCCCCAATTGATTTTTTTAGTTCAAATTTACAGGGCATTGAATTAAATTATTCAGATGTGGAGAAACAGGCTTATGCTGTTTTCAAAGAAATCAAATATTTCAGACCTTTTCTACTCAAAACACATACTAAAATTATAGTACTATTTCCAACGGTAAGGAATCTTCTAGTACAGAAGGATGTGGGTGAGAAAAGGGCCAATTGGGTTACTTCCTTACAAGAATATGACATATAAATCAAACCAGCAAACATTGTAAAAGGTCAAGGCTTTTGCAAAATGCTGGCTGGAGCGTCGCGAATTTTTGAAAATCCATATGCAGAGGTACAAATGTCCGAGGTAAGCCTAAACGATGCTGAGTCATTATACGCTGATATCATTTATTATCTTAAGAATGGATATGCTCCTTCACACCTTGATCATATTAAGAAAAAAACTCTAAGGTTGAAAGCCAAACAATATCAGCTCATAAATGATATTCTTTTTAGAATAAATTATGATTATGTTCTCCTTAAATGTCTTAATAAATCTGAAACTGAAAAGGTTTTGGAGGAACTCCACGATGGGCCAATAGGTGGACACTATGCTGGAGATGCTACTGCACATAAAATATTGCACGCAGGCTATTACTGGCCCACATTATTCAAAGACTCGCATAGTTACGTGAGGAAATGTCAAGTCTGCCAAACTACTGCTGGGAGACAAAAGAAGCTATCCTTGCCACTATAGCCAATTAACATTGAGCAACCTTTCAGTCAGTGGGGATTGGACATAATAGGTGAGATTGTTCCTCACTCGTCTAAGTAGCATAGATATACCCTTACAACAATAGAATATTTTTACCAAGTGGGTAGAAGCAGTTCCACTCAAGACGGCTAATGCTGAAAATATCATTGAGTTCATAGATCAATTTATAATCACCAGGCTTGGATTGCCTTATGCTTTAATTTTTGATAATGCATCATACTTTTCTGGAAATGCAATGACTGAATTTGCACTTAAAAGAGGATTCAAACTTAAATATTCAACGAATTACTATCCACAGGGCAATGGGTTAGCTGAGTCTACAAATAAAAACCTAATCAGGATTATCAAAAGAATAGTTGACCAAAATCATAAAAATTGGCATAAGTCTTTAATATATGATTTATGGGCAGACCGAATAACGCTAAAAGCTTCCATCGGCACTTCTCCCTTTAATTTAGTTTATGGGAAAGAAGTGGTTTTTCCAACTCATTTAGCAATTCCTTCTTTGTCTTTAGTTCAATACATTGATGAAGTACCAACTTCCTCCATATAGCTAAGACAAATGGAAATAATCAAATTAGAAGAACAACGAGAACAAGATAAGAAAACCCATGCTCATCATCATGCACTAGTAAAATCCTCTTTTGATTCAAACATAATGACTAGAAAAGATTTTTAGATGGGAGATTTAGTTTTAAGATGGGACAAGGCTCATGAAGAGAAAGGGAAACATACAAAATTTCAAAGAATGTGGCTTGGTCCTCTTCAAATTGTAGAAGTCATAGGTCCATCGACATTTATGTTAGAGGATTTAGCAGGTAAAAGAGACTCTTTTCCTATTAACAGACAAATTCTCAAGAAATATTTTCCATAGAAGATTATTATTTGATTTTGTAGAGTAATTGTTTTTCTTTTCATAATAAAACCAGTTGTGAATGGTTACGTTAGGAATTTACAAATAAGCTACCAATTCTCTTTCAGATTTTTCTTTTTCGCTTGTATAAATAGCAAATCTTTTAGAAAATTGATCTTTATTATTGAAAGATACAGTTAAAGACTCTAACCTAGATATGGTACTAGTTTCAACTTCATAAAGTTTGATGAAAATAACCTTTAGTGAAGAAATTGTTTTATATCAGTGCAATGAAAGGTATCAATAAAAAAGTAAAGATTCTCTGTAGAAAAACTATTTCCAAAAACTCTACTATTGTCGTCTAGAGATATCTTAAGGAAACAATGACTTCCTCCCTGCTAAGGAAATCACAATTTTCAGAGGAACAATCCAAGGATACACTTCATCTTGAAGAATGAGAGTTCTCATCACGAGCGAGCTTACCATAATCACAGATATTATAACTTGCTGACTTTGCCAAATACTATACACCACAACAGGGCAATGACTCAAGATTGTTGCAATCAAAAGGCAAGGGGTGTCATCATGAGCTAGCTTGTTCAACAAAGTTATAAATCAAGTGAATGACTGTGTCATAAATTGGCTATCAAACCAATACATTGTTCTTTAAGAGTAAAAGAAAATAAAATCAATAAGTGTGGATATGGATTCTTCTTTGAGAGTTGTAGGTTGCTTTAAGTAGGATATAGGATCATTTCTGGGTAACAGGTAACCCTGTCGAGGCTATAAACGCTTGCTAGCAGCAGAGGCTCTACCTTCGACAAATGAGCATATTTAAAACTGGTTTACAGAGAAGACTTTGTTTTATCTTTACAAACCAAGTAATGATTGATGTAAATACAAGGACTAGCTTGAGGAAGCAAATAGTCAAAGTTGAAAATAGTTGAAACAAAATGTCATTGACACGTTAGAGCATAATGTAATTTATCTTTCCATAATAAAGTTTAACTTTCCGAAAAAATTTCTGTTTTGGAAGTTTAGAAAATTCAATAGAAAAACAGAGATAATTGGTTCTTCCAAGTGAATCGCCAATTGTTGTGGCCACCAACAACCCCCCTCCTTATATAGTGTTATTGCTAATACTAAATAAGTGGGGACCCTTAGTCAAAAATTAAAAAAAATCAATTAGTGTTTATATTTCCTTTTGGATAAAGCTTACCATCATGAACTTACGAAAATACCTTTGAAAAATCTAAAAAGCGTAAGTTTCATGATGAAGAAAGTAAAGTCACTCCTTAAGAAATATCACATCACGCAAAGAATGATCAGATACCTTCTCATGAGCTAAAATTTAAAAAATGCGAGATTGCGACGCGAAACTCCATCGCATCGCATACATTAATAAGCACTCACGTTGGAAAACCTCAAAATCATCGATATGCGATATCGCATATCGCATATCGCAAAATCGCATGAAATACACATAACGATTAAACAATATTGTGATATTGCGATCTTACGATCTACGATATTGCAATGCAGTGATATAGCGATAATGTGATGCAGCGATACTGCAATACTGCGATGCTGCGATCTGCGATACTGCGATGCAAATCGTAGAATCATTTCATCGCATATTTTCCTCGCTTAATATTCAAGAAAAAGCTTTTTCCATAAACCAAGAACTAGTCACGCGCTTTAATGTTAATTAATGAGTTATATGCCAGTTGTTAATAAAATATGGTTTTGTGTTTATCGAAGATCCAGTTCACATAAGGTGGCATGTGTTTGCATATCTTTGGCATTTAAAGATTTCCTGTCATTATTTTTATCATTACTTTCACCTCATTCGTAAACTGCAGGAACGAAGAACAAAAGGTTATACAAAGGAATATGCAGGAAACTATGAGGAAGAAAGGCAGGACTCCGAATTTCATCAAGGAAGGCACACCTGATGTACTTAAGGAAGAGAATCCTAAGGTAATGGGATTTGTGGCTATGACTGGCCCATCAAGGTCATCTGAAACATCAATTACCGAGTTAGCTTGTTCATTCCAGCACTGGATAGCAGCAAGGCCCCAAATTCTCACATACATGGACAGTGTTGATGACATAAATGAATAGTTTAAGACTCAAGTCAAGAGCTTACGGAATCGTTATCTTCACAAAGATTGAGCTTTATATCTCCCAAAAGGCGCGACAGGCGAAAAACGCGTCAAGGAAGCCCAAATGAAGAAACAGAGGCAGCTTTCGATGCACATCCCTATGAAAATTGCTGGAAAAGGAAAGCTTCCAATTAATCAGTTAGTTGCAAACCCCCAAAAATTTCAAGAAGCGACAATAGAAACAAATTGGAAACAGAAATCTAAAGAAAAGGCAGAAGCAATTTCAGGGTTAATCAAGTTAAATTGGAAATAATACTGGGCATACATGGTAAAGTTATATAGTTAGCGGATGATTCCCAAATACGTCATCAATTTTTCCAAAAAGATGGCACCAGTTCTTTCTAATTCCGTTCTCTCAGCACAATTATAAGCGGAAGTCAGACGACCAACTCTCTCAGGCAAATACTGAATGCTTGTGATATTAAGGAGCAAATACAGAAATAGTTAGATGTTAGATTTAATTTTAGAAATAGTTTTATTTTATTTTTGCTTAGAAAAAGGACAGTCATTTAAACCGCATCCTGAATTTTTGTAATAAGTTATTTTTAGTTTTTGTTAGTAGTACTTAAACCCTTCTCATGCATTTAGAGAATGGTCTAAAAATTTGTCAAAAACTTGTCCTAAGAACATGCACTTTTGCACCCTCCAAGGAGGTTTTGATGAATGAATGGAACAAGATTTGTTAATGTTTGCATTTAATATCTGCTACTGATGTTGCACTTTTGTACTCTTAGTGGATGTTAGATCAAGGAGAGATAAATCATTGTCGCTTGAAGTTCATGAGTATGACTAGTTATAAATGGTACTTTTATCTCTTAACCATTTCTGCTTATGTGTTAAAGTGATTTTCAGTTTTAGTTGCTTATATATTAATGCGCGAATGCCTCAGTTATCATTTGGAACTTTTGTACGGTGATAGCTATTTATTTATGCTTAATGTATGAATAGCTCATTATGTGATATGTTTTTCGCAACTGTTTCGTCTAACTTTTTATACGAAGTGGTTCATCTTTATTGAATTCTTTTCTCATAATAGTTGAATGATCTTTATTACTAGTTGTTGTTTGAAATCTTTTTAGATTTCATAATAGAAGAATTACACTCTGGGTTAGTATAGACTTAGATGTTTTTTTGTTTATTAGAATACAATAGCATAGCACTAGATTAAAGTTAGAATTAGAACATCTTAATTAGGGATCGTTAGATCAGAAACATCAAATTCTACACACACACACCCATAAATTAGGAAACTAGTCCCATATCCCCAGTCGGACTCGCTATACCAAACAGATAAGGAGCTGCCAACCAAGGTCCGGACCGGGCGGGTATCCCCCTTGTTGTAGACCTAATTTTTAGGGCTTCAATAGAACAGTAAGATCAATTTATTGAAAATAAAAACACAATGATTAAAAAAAGAAAACAAAATCAATCTAGCGAAACTGAAATGATGGTCCTGAAAATATCTCCATGCCACTCTTCTTTGTTGGCCTCTAGTCTAGACATGTTTCTGCTAAATCATGACTAATTCTCTCTCAGTCGGTTCCTTGTCACTTTTAGTCTTTAACAGTCTTGTTCCTTCTCTTTCACGAAGTGGGAGTGGTTACCCATCATGGCGATAACATACTCTGAATGTGGTTGCCAACTCATTCACCCTCCTAGAATCCTTGTAAAACACTATCTGTACCCCGATATGCTTGGTGATACAATTATGGGGTAATATGGAGGAATTTCCTTGCATGCCGAATGTGACAAACCATTTTCCTGTAACTAGTGACAAAATGTACAAGCATCGTAATCATCAAAATAATATAAAAGGAATTTCGACATAAAAAACACATTAGGCCAGTCAGGACATAGTGAACATGGAAGAATTGATTCACACAATAACTCGTGCATTCATTAACACTCAAGAGGATTTCAGGTGTGATGAAGCGAAAGACTTGCAATATAACATTTGCAAGAGAAACCGAGAGTTGATTATTAAGAAATGAATATGATATGAGTGATTCCTTCAGCCAAATATAGTATTTGATATCATAACCTTCTCAATTCCATGTCTTTATGAGAGAAACATATTCCAAACCTAAGTTAAGTACAATAGAATTGCATGGAGATGTATCATGTGAAATAAAATCTTGAATCTGATCAGAAATTGAATTTCAAAAGTTTGAAAGGTTACATTTGAAATAACAAACATCTTTCAAAAAGAAATTTACATCGATTGAAACCATGCAAAGAGAAGGATTGTGCAAGATAAACTATATATGACTTAGTTCGAGGGGCTTACCAGAGTCACGAGATCTTGACATAACCATCAACGAAATTTTAAGTGCCTCGACTCCTAGACAAGTCCCGAAACTTTCAAGCATTGTAAAATCACATCCTGGATATTGAATCAGATGATGCATGATGTGAGGATAACAACTTTCTCTGATCTCAATGGGACCACTACTAACCATATGGAAGCCATCTCTGTTACTTATTTGACCAAATTTTGCAACTTCAACAACTCGATTACTCAAGTTGAAATATTCTTTTGATTGCAAGTCTAGAGATGTATGAATCGGAAAATTTTCATGAGCAAGCTTATTTGAAGAGTTGTCTTCCTAAAAAACGAGAGATGATATGGGATGGAAATCATACTCAATGATCTAACTATTTTCTCTTTCATCATGGAAAGCATCACTACTTTATCTCAATTAAGAAGTGACCTCTTCTGATGAAGAACTTGAATAGCATGGAGTATCCTCATCCCATGTAGATGCATCGCAAATAGATGAGCACAAGGGACAGTGGTATGAAGAGGAAGTTTTGATAAGAACATTTTTTCAGCTATATTAGATCCTAGATCTTATTATTTCAAATAAACATCTTATGGAGGAACCAAAAATTAATTGGTGCACTTGGGAATTCATTATAGTGTACATTAGCACAATAATCATCAGAATGATTTTTTCCTAAGACTACGTATCTGAAAAAATTGATTCCATTTGATTCACTACTAAGATTAGAAGATTGAAAATCATCCAAGAATGTAAGAACATCATCTTAACATGGAGGATTTTAAAAAATAGAAGAAAAAATGAAAGAGTATTCACCTTCCTAGTTCTCCACCTATGTAATGTGACCACCTTGAATCTGATCGCAATTTGGATGGAAACTTGAAAATCAGGAGAGCATGAAGACGTAGTCAGTGGAGTAGATTGATCAAGAAACTCATGATACACAAATTCATGACGTGTAGATGATATAGATTGACAAATTACCATTGAATAATTAACTTTTTCAATGGAACCAGATTCAAGATTGATGTTAAGAGTGCCAATGTCATGTTGAGGAATGAAAGGATTAGACCTCACCCTATGTTGCATGAGTCATTCTAGAATTTCTTATGTTAGATATGAAGCATGAAAAGTAGGAGGAGGATGAAGATATGGATTAGGAATTTGTTTTTGTAGACTTCCCAACTTCTAAGTTATCACGAGGAGGCACCCACATCGGAAATGAAAATGGAGGACAAGGAATAGAAGGAATTATAGATTCCTCCTTTGAAATTAGAGGTGTCTCATGATTTACAATAGTTCAGGAAGTAGAAACATCGGGAGGTTCGGATTCACCGTGAAAAGAGATGTGAACCAAATGCTCGAACTTTTGCTTAAAGAAATCCCAATTTATGCATTATTCAAGAAATTCATAATAAAGGTGAAGGAATCGATCAGAGAAATCCTCAACTAATTCATTAGGCTTCATTCTGAGTTGATTTATCCTTTTAAGAACATATCAGTAACCATACCTATCGAAGGCTTGATAAATTTCATTGAGGAAATGATGAAAATAATGGAGGGAAGAAAATGGTAAGGTATAACACCATCGATTAACACGACCTTCAAGGGTGAGGAAGAAAGCCACACAAGAAAAGTCTTCAACATTGATTTCGTGATATTAAAAAAATTTAAGAAAATTAGAAATCTTATTAGTTATGGATGTTCCATCCTCACCATCCATCCTCTCACCTGGAGCACACACTAAGGAGGGTATCCCAAAAATCTAATGAAGTTTCAATCAGTGTATGTTTCCATAATTTGGATGGACAATCTTTTGCTAGAGAAGTGACCCACATCCATAAAATTTTCTATATATTCTAGTTTATTCCCTTCCCTAACACAAGATTAGGATATTCACACATTTATGGTATTTTTGGAAGGTATTTGAAAGGTGGAGACATGGAGTCTTTTGCATGGGGCCTGGAACTGACTAGACTATTCCCACTTAACATATCTACTACAAGAAATCTTTGAATGGAACCATTTTATGCCAGGATGATGATGGGAGATAATAGAGAATTTTCAAGACCTTGTAGTGAGAAATTTAGATGAAAATTTGAGGTATGTGTCTTGGAAAAGGGATAGATATGGCCTACCTCCACGTGATTAGAACATGGAATGATAAGTGGCTCCTTCTAGAAGAGAAGGAGACATAGTTGTTTCTAGATAGTTGGATTGCAATATTTGACAGGAGGTAAGTGAGCCTAACACCGTATAGGGAAATCCATAAGAGGCTTGAATGTTGACTGAAATGAAAGCATGATGGATCAAAAAAGATATAGGAAGTGCATAGAATTGTGGTGTTTATATCTAGACTTGGGTGAGATAAAACTCATAATAATATACTAAGTAATCCTCCTTGGCTTGGATACTAATAAGCTAAGTTAGATACTAATATAGAAGGAAGCATAGGAGAAAAGACTTACCACTACAGACTTGGAACTATAAGGAAATCTGATCCCTATGCCTATAATACCCCATAATCCCCAATATCCTTAGTTCAATTACTTATTTAAATCCATAATATTCTTTAACTTGTATATAATAAATATATGAAGATGAGTAATCATATTTTTCCTCATATTTAATAGTATGAAGGGTTAAAGGGTTGTGTAGATTTTTTTTTTTAATTGGAAAAATGTTTGAATAGGAAATTAAATTAAAGTGCAAATATTTTCAACCAAAATTTGGATATTAATTCAATCCCCTTGAGTTAGGGATTTTGGAGAATACAAATATTGTCACTTGTCCTTCTTGAATATGCAAGGTTTTTTCAGTAAAAAAACTATTTTTATATAAAAGACAAAATTCTAAAATATGTCCTTATATTTACCTTTTAGAAGAAAGTTGTCTTTTAGGATTTACCTAAGATTTCATTTTGAAACATGTCTCGTCAATTTTAAACCTTTAATAATACAATTTAATATAGTAACATCGTAATTAATTTAGTCTTTTATTGATCCATTTTTTCATATCATTATCATCACCCTTTATCCCTTGCACATTCCTTTTCTCTTGTTAAATTCCATACTTATTCATATTTCCAAAAGTTTCATATGGAATTGTTTACCTCAAGTAATAGTCCTACAATCTGCACACTTTTTGTTTTGCACGTATCCCATGTTGCACTACTCATATACTTAGCCATTTCATAAATGCATTGAACACTCTACCCATCCAACTCTCGACACAACTAACTTTCCACACATCCCATTAATTAAGACAACACTTTCCTATGTGTTGGATTTTGATTATACTAAGAGGGGGGTTGAATCAATATAATGGCCAATTTTAATAATTAAAAGAATTCGGACCCTTCAAAAATTATTCATACAACCAGTGGATGAGAATCCCATATGTATGTAGAAACCCCTGAAGTGAGAAAAACACAAATCTTATGTGTAATAATATTTTTGTATGCACCAATCTACTATTACATCAATTTATTGGCACCAACTAGAAGGACATGCCAATCCCTTGATTCTATCGACTACAACCTTAAGGATACACTTACCTCCTAATTTTACAAGAATTAACCTAAAGGAGACACAGATCCCTTTAATCAAGATGATTTTGAGTTTTGTTCTATCATATTCCTATAAACTGTGCACTCTACTCTATACAATCTAGTTTTCCACATAGCTCTAGCTTTGATTATCCCAACACTCCACACTTCTCTCTACACTTATACTTTATAATTCAGCCAATTCTTTTATCCAGAATCATGGTTTTTTAGTATTAGCATTGTTGGGTTCATCTCATGGATTTTACTTAATTGATTTTGTTGGATAAGTTTATAGTTGTATGATATGGATCATTTTACTCTCTTTTGCTAAATCATTTAATGATAATCTAAGAAGAAGAAGAATATGAAAGCGTTTTTCCCATAATGGGTTTTTGCCTGGTCTTTGATCAATCCTGGTGTCTTTATGTGTGAATGACTTTCTTCTATTGTTCATTTTTGTTGCATCAATGATGATATTGTTCTTTCTAGATAGTTGCATATTTTGTTGAAAAATGATATAAATATGAATAATGTTACGATGATGTGGGGTTAATTTAATATGGAGATAATGAAATGTAATTATAAAAGAAAAGAATAATATAGCCCAAATAAAAATTAATATTCGAGTACAGTTGCAGGAATTCGTGATTACAGGAATTCTAGTACAATTGCAGGAATTCATGATTACAAAAATTTGCATAAAAATGCAAGAATTCATGATTATAGGAATTCAGGTGTGGCTACAGGAATTCATGATTATAGGAATAGCAAGATTGCAGGAATTAACGATTATAGGAATTCGGATATGATTACAAGAATTTGCATATAATTGTAGGAGATCGAAGTTGCAGGTTGAAGCTAGTTGATGCAAAATCAAGGAAAGACTTGTTGAAGTGTTGATTTGCTGATTGGAGGAGCTCTTTGTCTAGATCACAATATGATTGTCTCATTTTGATTTGAATCTATTAGTGGAAGAGTTTGATTAGGTTTTCCCTTATATAGGGATTTTAGCCCTAACTAAGTGTCTATATCTATTGTCATTGATCTTCATGTTTTGATTTTATGATTGCTTGATGAAAATAAGATAAAAGAACATAAATAAAGCTAATAAGAATACACGAATATCACAAGTAATTATCAACACAAGAAAATCATTTTTCCTTTCTAATTTTCTAACAAGGGGTTCTCCTTTGGAATTAAATAAAGACAACAAATGAACCAAGAACCAAATATTTTGTGATATCTCCTCACAAATGAGGTATATCATAACCATTGCACATAGAGACTAAGGTTCCACCTAATTACAGGGACTCTAGAATACAGAACCAATCAAATAAACAATAATGATCCTTCAAAAAACTTTTACGAATTTTCTAAGAGTATTTCCTCCACACAAGTCCTCAAGAATTTTCTAGATAAAACCATCTCCACCTTTTGGATCATGGGAACTCGAGAGGAAAATCCGCCTCACCTGAAGTTTTTTTCTTCTAGAATCCTGCCAACTAGAAAATATATTCTATTGTTGAATGAGAAAATCCCCTAGAAGTCGACTTTTTCTTCCTTTTCCCACTAGTTGTCTGCACAACCTCCAAGCTTCATAAATTTCTTTGTCCTTCCTACCTTGTAATGCTTTTCAAGGTAGCATGATCTTGTGTACTTCTCTTGCAACCGAATTTAATTTAGGACCGGGTCATTTAAGACACAACAACCAACCTTTAATAACTGTCAAAAATATTTCAGATTTCTTGCAACAAGTAGACCCTAAACATCCTAAGCAGGTAATCCCCTCAAATTTGGAATTTGTGCCCATGATTCAACCGATTTAATTTTTAAAATTCAATTATATGATATGATTACATGGCCAAAATAAAGATAATATTTGGTTGGGCTATCAAATCTTCTTTTAAAGCTAATGTATCTAAGACAATAAGATCAATGAATACAGTTGGTTCCAACTAATTAGAAAAAGAGTGAAAAAGTGTTAAAAAAACATTGGGTCCTCCAAAATGACAACCAAATTGAAAATCATTATCAAGTTATTGAATGCTTTTTTATCCATGTATTATTTTTTCGAGGATTCCACGTGCTTGTTAAGGATTAATAATATTTTTTAACTAACACTTTTCTTTTATTCATTTAAAATTATCATATATTTCTCTAAAAATGTTTTCAGAATATAATAACTATGGTACAAGTTAGATTTTAAAGAAAGGACCAAGGAAAAAAATGAATGCAAATATGAGACAACATAATTCTCCTGTAGATTGTATGGCATTTTCAAATCTAATTTGCACTCATTTACAAATAGTCATACAATATCTTATTATGCAATTTCAAAGTAATGAATTTCAATATATCATTATGTGGGTAGTAAGCTTGCATAACATGTGCTTATTTGTTCTTGTGCATGTAAATTCAAATAATGTATTATAAGGTTGTTTATTAATATTTGGTAATTCATGTTTTCTATAATTGTTTTCAGTAACTATGGAATTGAGTGTATCTGACATTGCAAGTAAAGCAATCAAGAGAAAATGAAAAATAAGTGGCAAAAAAAATATATATATCCTTTAGTTGACATGGTGGTTTTATATATGTTTTATACTCCTATAAAAATGGTTAGATTGGTTGTCCCTATGAAATTTTAATAGAATATTATACAATAATGTTTTGAATTAGAATTTTATTTTGATTTATGTTAATAATTTGTTATTATTGTTTTCATAATATCTTGGCCCCAAAGTAAGCAAAATATTACAACTACCATTTAAGAAAGAAAACTCTCTCAACCAAATTTTAAATGTCAACAACACCTACTTGTAATTTTGAAATTTTTAGAAAGTAAAATAGATCTAATACATATGAGTTTATAAAAAGTTGGTATGAAAGTAAAATACATCTAATACATATGATTTTATAAAAAGTTGGTATGTTTAGATAGAAACTCTCACAAATATGTTTTCTTATATGTATTTGCTTGGATGCATAGATGAAAAAAAACCAGAGAAATTAGGAATAATTGTTAAGTTTTATATTCATGATGATAACGAAATTGACTTCCGAGTGGAGGTAATTAAAGAAAATGAAGTAAAAACAGTTTCTTATCAACTAGAGTATATAAAATTTAGACCATATTTGATCAAAGAATCAAATGATGGAGTGAAAAGGTAAAAATTTAGATAAAATACCATATGATAAACTTAGATACACAATTAATGTCCTTGAGAATATTATATTTAAATGAGTTGGAAGAGAAAATTACAAAAAATTATTTCAAACCTTTTGAAAAATTTCAAAAATCTAAGGAAGTTGGATCTAAGACAATGAAACCTACAGATTAATGTGATGAAATTCACGAAAGGTTCAAGAACTTATATTTATTTTCAAAATATTTTAGTGTAAAGGTGGATGTTCAAAGATATATAGAAGCCCCAAAGTGTTTAAATTGAAGTCACAGGATTATTCAAATGTTAAAGTATTGGTCAACCCACTCCTTTAAAAGTTTTAAGCAACATTTTCTGTTGCACTTCTAATTCCATTTGATATCACTTAGTCTAATACAGTACTCAACCGTGTCAACATTGTAAATGAAAGCATGAAGTTTTGGATAATTGATAGTGAACACAATTTAAGCAGCGGATGAAGTTAAAAAAAATCAAATATGTCGTATATCTGTGGAATTATTTGGAATTAGAAGTGATATCAAATGGAATTAGAAGTGCATTAGGAAATGATGCTTGAAATTTCTCTAATACTTTAACATTTTAATAATATCGTGACCTCAATTTAAACACTTTGGGGCTTTCTATGCATCTTTAAAGTTTCGTTGTCTTAGATTCAACTTTCCTAAATTTTTGAAATTTTTATAGATGGTTTGAAATCACTTTTCATAGTTCTCTCTTCCATTTCATTTAAAATCTAGTATATATTTTGTACATTCCACTTGACAAGAAACTAATTTTACTTCATTTTCTTTAACTACCTCCACTTGGAAGATAATTTCATTGTCATTGTGAACGTAACAAGTAACAATTATTCTTAACTTGTCAGGTTCATTTCCTTTTATGCATCCAAATAAATATTTATCAAGAAACATGTTTATGGGAGTTTCTATTTGAACATACAAATCTTGCACAAACTAATATTTATTTTATGTATTTTACTTTCTAATCATTTTCAAAATACAATTAGAGGGTTTTGTTGACACTGTAATTTGGGTTGAAATTATTTTTTGTTTCTTAGGTGTTAGCTGTAACATTTTGCTTACATTTTTACCAAGATATTCTACAAACAATAATAAGAAATTATTAACATAAATAAAAATGGACTTATAATTTCAAACATTGTCACATATGTTGTAAAGTGTAACTAGGTTTGGTCTTCATAATGACATGTAATTATGATTTTATGTTAGAGATGTAAAGAATAAAAATAAAATTATTGTAATGCTTGCATAAGAGGTTTCATGAGAAAGAGATTTTATTTTTAGTAGAGATTCCCATTGAGAGTTGTTCGGACTTTTTGTCATTTAGTCATAAAAGTATAAAGAGTGATTGCCATGTAATGAAGACATGTTACACATTGTAAAGAGACACACTTGCCTACGTAAATTCATCCTCCGAGACCTTGTCACTAGCCCTCATGAAATCGGCCTACAACAAAGGAAGAATAAACAATATGAAGTTGGTCTCTCCAAGGAAAAGTCGACTGATTCATGTCAGCCTAAAGGACATGGGAAAACATGTATATATACAAGTACTCATCCTCACTTGGAAGCATATCATTTTCAGTCAAGCAAGTCTAGAAAGAAGTGCGAAAAACATGCTCCAAGAAGTCTCTATCTCAACGAAGCAAGAAGAAAAGGAATTGAAGTTTGTAGAGGGTTGTTTTAGGTAATGTATCCTCCCACATGCGAAGCTAGAAGATATGAAGGTGCCGAAAGAAGGTCGATGAACTTACAGCCACGTTAGAGTGATCATGTTTGGGTAAAATATCTCGTCAGAAGGAGTCGAGTAGCAGTGTATTAGGTCTCCCTTGAGACATTAAGGAGGCCTAGATTCTCAAGGAAGTTGAGAAGAAGGAAACTGAATTTCTAACGAAAGTCGAAAAGAGGAAGAATAAGAATCAGTGCCATAAAGAAGCTAGTGGATTGGACTTGGGAGGACTCCAGTGGCAAGGGTTACTGTCATGGTCTTGGTGTTCGTCAATTGAAGATCTATAAGAAGAATTTCATTTGGGTTTTCCTCTCAAAAGGTGAGAGGTTTTGGCTTTGGCTAACAAGCCTACATACTATGTCTTTTATATCTTTATTTGTTCATGATATGGTAATTGTGTTGATGAAAAAAAAAGGTACAAGAAAAGAGAAGATTCTAATTAAGATTCAAAAGACTATCACAAGCAGTTATCATAAGCAGAGAAATCACTTAACCATTGATGTCGTAGATTTCTCAACATGGTATCAAAGTTAAGGTGCTAAATATAAAAAGGAGAATGTAACAAGGATCAAGTTTCAAGAAAGGGATTGAAGTGAGACAAAGAATACCAAGAGAGAAATCAAGATCTTCTAAAACCATAGATTGAAGGAATCTACTTTAGCAAGAGTCTTAGAAGCATAATCAAGGATGAAGCAGAAAGAAATACCAAAACCCTAGAAGAATTTGTGAAATCATCACTCATCTATCATCTAGAGAGTGGAAGTTTTTCAAAGACTAAGGAAGGCTAGATCGAAGAATATTGTCTTCATCTTCAAAAGGATTCGTAAATAAAGTTGTCTCTCATCATTCTTTCAAGGAATAGTCTTCTACAAGTTACATCAGCATTAAGATAAAGGAGGAATCAAGTTGGAAGAAGTATCATTAACTCAAGTATATGGCTTCTTCTAAAACTACCAAAATGTCCTTTTGCGAAGGAAAGCAACAAATTAGTTGGGCTTCAAATTTCCTTTCATGGAAGAAAAGAAGAGACCTAAATATCATTGAGAATGAAGTCATGGATCACATTAAGGGATATATAACCTAACCTTCCAAATAAGATACTCAAGAACATACTAAATACATGAAAGGGGAAGTGAGGGCCCAAATAATTCTCATTGAATCCATCAAGGACTCTCTCATCCCATATGTATCAAAATTAGACACCTCATAGCCAATATATGACACCTCAAATTCCACGTTGTTTGTTTCAATATTTTTGCGACTTCCCATGATCTCTAAAAGTTCCATTCCAAAGTTGTATGCATTGGCCTTGTCTATAATTAGCATCCTAGATATCCATTTGGGAGCCAAATAACTGCCAATAATATGCATTTTCATCAAAACATGAATAAAATCCTTGTCAACAAGTTTTTCCAACCCAAAATCCGAGACTTTAGCATTGAAATCTTCATCCAGAAGAATTATTTTTGGATTGAAATCACAATGGATTATGCAATCCCTGCATTCTTAGTGCAAGTATGCAACCTCCCTTGTTGTTCCTAGTGCAATTCAAAATTGGGTCTTCCAATACAAAAAAATTGTTGTTCTTTGAATAAAAATTCGTGCAAAGATCCATTAGTCATGTAATCATATACCAACCATATCTGATCACCCTCAAAATACAATCCCCTAAGAAGAACACGGTTTACACGATGGGTCATCCCAATAATGCTCACCTCAATTCGGAACTTCTTCTCACTACCTTTGGGCCTCTCCAATTTATTGAAAGCAATTAGGATTGACTCTCCGAGGGTACCCTAATAAACAGGCCCAAACCACCCACTCCCTTGCTTCTTACAAAATTTCCTGGTCATAATATGAATTTATTTATATTAAAAAATGGTTAGCATCATTGCATCAAAATTATCGTTTGTAGCGGAACCCTTTTCCCAACCATAAAAATTAAGTGTGAAAAATAACGAAAAACACCACAAGACCAAAAAATCATAGACCAACAGCCTATGATCACCCTCAAGAACATAATCCCCTAAGAGAAACAAGATTTAAATGTTGGATCATCACAATAATGCTCACCTCCATTTGGAACTACTTCTCACTGCCTTTAAGCCTCTCCAATTTCTTGAAAGCAATTAGGATCAACCCTGTGAGGGTACCCTTATAAATAGACCCAAACCATCCACTTTTCATCTGCGTAGAAAAATTTTGGTCGTATTCTGAATTTCTTTATATGCAAAAATGGTCAGCGTCATTACATCAAAACTCTCATCTGCAGTGGAACTCTTTGCCAATTTCCATCTCTTCTAACCATAAAATTAAGTGCGACAATCATGGAAAATACCAAAAGACCAGAAAAATCCCCAATCAACAACTTTAGATTCACCTTCCTCCTAGAAAACACATGCTCTGAAAAATCACATGCAGCTACGTGAATATCTAATAATGTGTTATTCTGGAAAATCACATGCAGCTACCTGAAAATTACTAGAACCAACAATATCATCCTCATCTTCATTAGAAGAATTTCTAAGACTCCACAGATCACCCCCATAATAACCTATTTGAGTATAATATGTTCTTTAGAGCAAGGAAACATGCAATGCCATACTTCTTATTCAATAGTTGCTGGTCGATGAAAGCCCCGACAGGATGCAAATTATTGGTGAAAAACTAGGCTCCTCACACAAATTATTAAATATGGAAGTAAAGAAATGAATGAAGGTAGACGAGTATGAGTTGATCATGGTGGAGGATGTGTAAAGGGAAATTAGGGTGCACGAATTAGATATGTGTTAATTTTTTATGAAGGAGGAGGACGAAAATAACATCCTATGATTGGCCAAGTCTCCCCAGCCAAACCCCGTAGAGAAATTCCTATCGGCTTAATTAAGTAAAATATATTAATATAGTAAATTAATTTTATATAGACATATGCTCCTATGTGAGTTTCTAATAATAGGGATAATTTATTTTTCTTTGGTTTCTATTGGAAATTGTCATAAAGAAGGATTTTAAAAAATTGTTGATCATATAAAAAATGATTGTGCTCTAGCACCTCTACACTCGTTGGGATAAACTAGTGTTGACACTGGTTCAGGGTCAACATTGTAGGTCTTCAAACCCTCTACTTGGTATGGGCCCTACCTGCTGTTGTAGGTTGTTCCTGAAGGGTCGGGGTTGCGGGTGTCTGGATTTGCTACCCTCAGGATTTATGTTTTCTTCTGGTGTTTCCTCTTTTGGTGCTCTAGTTGTGCGAGTCAGCCTAGTGCTGACCTTCTTTTGGTATTTTTTGTTGAGTTCCATGTCAATAACTTTTGTCACCTGGAGTCATTCAGTTGTTTCTCCTCATTGGAAGCGTAATGTCTGTGCCAGCCTGAGATTTTATGCTCTTGGCTGAGATTGTTGCCTTCAACTCCCTGGTGGCCTCTGCTCCAAAGTTCTACAAGCATGGGGGGCTCCAAGTTTGTGAATAAAGTTGAGGAGATCCCGAAGATTGAAATAAGTGTTCTGCAGGCCTGCTCTCGGGCCTTGCATAGAGGTCTTATTGGCTAGTTCATGGGCCTCTAGCCTTCCCCTCAAATGGTCAAGGCTTGGGCTGCAAAGAAATGGAACCCTCTCATTGAAGGTGCAGTCATCTCCTTGTTATGTGGCAAAGGTTTTTATACCTTCTACTTTTAGAATCATTTGGATAGGGACTTAGTTTTTAAGAGTGGTCTTTATTTTATGGGGACCCATGGGCTCTACCTAGACCGTTGGAGTCCCAATTTCAACTTAGATTTTGATGTCCCTTCATTAGTCCCGGTTTGGGTGATGTTGCCCTACCTTCCCCTTCACTGCTGGAACGATGTGACCTTCAGGCTCATAGGGAACTCCCTAGGGAAATATATTGATTGCTCTGAACTAAGCGATGGTCTGTTATTGTGTAAGGATTTGTGTGGAGTTGGACGTTGAGAAGGGCCTCCTGGCAGCTGTCAATATTTGCACGGATAGTTGGACACATGTTCAAGAAGTAGACTATGACTAGTTTCCTTTCAAGTGTAAGTTGTGCCATGAATATGGGCACTTTGCAAAAGTTTGTCCTAAAGGTGGGGTCCCTATGGAGAATCAACCCAGAGATCCTAAAGAGCAGTGGCAATAGGTCAAGAGGCATAAGTCTTTGAAATATTTTCTGTAGGTCGACGGCGCTATTGCAGTTCTGGTCTCAAAGGAGGTGGAGTCTACCCCAACCCTAGGCATGCCTTCCGAGGGTGAACTTGGGTCGGGGTCAAAGAATCGTTTTGGGATCCTAGATTCAGAAGGTGTTGTTGAAGGTTCACTACTACTTGTCCCTCCCTCCTCCCATCAGGAGAACTTGGCC
This sequence comes from Pinus taeda, assembly GCA_000404065.3. Lineage (NCBI taxonomy): Eukaryota > Viridiplantae > Streptophyta > Pinopsida > Pinales > Pinaceae > Pinus > Pinus taeda. The sequence continues at coordinate 27,638 of APFE030633329.1, read as the reverse complement.
CCTCACCCTGCTCCCATTGGGCTTCCCCCAAACAGTCATAAGGAGACAAGCTCTAGCCTAGACACTGATAGCAGTTTTGATGAATCATCAGAGGAAGGGGTAGATGTGGAAGGGTTCTTGACATCTACAGAAGGCCTGGGACCTTTAGCATAACTGAGATCTACTGATGACAGACTTGGGGGGCAGGCCTGAAGTAGCGTGTCAGAAAAGGGAAGAAAACAAGAAGGAAAACAAACAACGATGTTAGAAGGGAGAAAAAAAAAGACAAAGAGTTGGGAGTCTAGCACATTATTCCTCATCAATTAACAAGCACAGGGAACAAAGGAGAAGGAGGAAAAAATGAAACAATATGGGCCCTAGAAAGGGATCACAGAACTTAAAAAAGTGATTGATGAATATCATATCTTGGAATTATAAGGGCCTAGGGTTTGAAAAAATATTACAGAAGTGAAATTCCTAACCAGTAAATAAAGGCCATATGTCTTCCTCCTACAGGAAACCAAGTTGGATGAGGAGTTATCAACGTTATTAAAAACAAATTTCGGAATATTGGAAGGATGGAATTAGTCAGTTCGAGAGGAGCATCAAGAGGCCTTTGTACATTATGGAATTTGTCGAAGCTGCAATTGGTAAGTACCTTAAAAACAACTCATTGGATAACAACTATTTTTAAAATTAAAGAGAATCAGCATCCCTTCACAACGGTTAATGTATACATGGACACACATTTTTGGGAAAAACAAGAATGTTAGAGTTCCCTAATGGAGCTAAAAGATAGAGTTTGGGAATAACTACATTTTTGGTGGAGATTTCAACACAACAATGGGCAGCCACAAAAAACGAGGGGGCTCTATCATTCAGGATGCCTAGAAAGAATACATGGACAACCTTATACTAAACCTATACCTAAACCTTTTTTATGTCAAACCTCAAAAATTTCTGTATAATTAGACTAACAAAAGAGGAGGGTAAATCATATAGTGACCCAACTGGACTACTTCCTACCTATTGACATACTCCTAACCTTGAATTACAGCCTCAAATTCTCCATCCTGCCATGGGAAGGTTGAGACCACCGCCTGATCAGCCTGTTGATCTCTCAACCCTTGGATCTGGGCCTTATCCCCTTTATATCCTCTCCTCTTTGGCTGGAATCCCTAAATTTCTTGGAAATGTTCCCCCTCTCCTGGGTTGGTTGGATTGATGGCAGCGTAATCACCATCCAGGAGTCCAAGATTTTCATACTGAAAGACGAGATTAAAAATTGGCTAAAGGATCATCAACTTGAAAGACATAACAACATAAAAGACATGGAAAGGAATCTTTCTTCAATTGAAGGGAAAATGGAAGCAATGCCAATACAGGAACCAAACCTCCATAAGAAAGCAAAAACTTTTAAATCTCTCCACAAAAACCTAAGAAAGGAAGAGGAGTACTGGAGAGTACAATCCAAAAATAACTAGCTTAAGACAGGGGATATGAACATTAAATTCTTCTAAAAACAAGCCAAGTTCAAGGAATAAAAAAATAATATAACTCAGATCACTCATGGGGGGGGAGACCTCCTCCCAATGCTAACTTGGAATGGCTAAAGGTTGTAAAAAGCCTAGGGTATTTATTATCTCAACTTTATTTTGTTGAAAACCAAACATTTTGCCACAAAATTTTGAATATCGAATTTAAGCCCATCGCAAAAAAAATCAATCTTAACCCTCTCATAAGATTTTAAAAATATCAAGTGCCCTCTTGAAGGAGATGGAATTCCAAAATAGTTTTGTTTGAGTTGGGAGTTCTTACATAGATATAAACATTATTTGTACCATAATGAATCATTTTTCTAGATAAATGTATCATGTGTACTCAAATCGTGTTGCAAGTTTTGAATGAGTGTCCACAGCTCTTCATCATTCTTTCATTCATGCCTTGCTTTAGGTATCCAATCAAGTGGATAATAGAAATGGCATAGAGCAATGCTTCCACATCCTCGTCCCTTCTTGAGAGTGCATCTACAACAACAATTTTCTTCCTTTTTTTAATATGTTAACTAAAATTAAAATGGTATCAGAGCTAGGTGAGGACAAGACCAAGCAAGAGGAGGAATGCAATCGCAAGACAAGTTGTCAAGTTTCCATTGAGAAAGGGATTGTTAGAATGAAGAAGAAGTATCTTGTTGCAAGCCCTAACAATCATGAAAGATCTCTAAAGGAGCTAAGAATTCAAGTTTGAGTATATGTTACAGCTAGGCTCAATAGCTTAAGAAGGTTACTAATTAAATGTGAAGATATTAATCACGATTGCAAAGTCCTCCTTTAGCAACTAATGGAAGCAGTCTTGTCTTGAAGTGATCTAAGGTTATGTTAAGCCTTCAAGCCTTTTTTAGCAGACACGGAGTTGAGGAGAGATAAGTAAAATATCCAAGTCTCTTCGTAATTCCAAAAGGTATGTTCTTTAATTCAATTGATAAGAGGGCTGGTGTCATTATTGATATTATTTGAAAGAATATTGGGTGAGGACCTGTGGCTTTAATCCTACAACAACTAAAATCATTAAGGCACAATTTTGGGCTCTTTTGAAAAGACTGAAGTTTTGAAGATATGGATGATCGAACTTGAATCCGCTGTCATTTTTTTTCCATGTTGTTTTATCCTAGAAGCATTAAGGAAATAAAGAGACCTGAAACTGCATTGAAAGGCGAGAAAGGCATAGTTCTGGAACTACATTGAATGAGACTTGATTTGGAAACACAAGAAGATTCATTTCTGAAAAATCACTACCTCAGTATTAGATGATTTTTTTGTCTAGTAAGAAAGATACATATCTGAGCCTCATTAATTTTAAGAATATTTGGAATCCCAAAAACTCATCCTCAAAGGGATATGAGTCCTTCTTGTGTAGCTACATTATAATCTCAGAACTAAAACTCAGTACCTATTGAAGGACAAATTATAAGGAAATAGTTTGGTCAAGCTTTGCCCAAGAACCTGAGTTATGTTACAATCCTATTAAGCTCTTCAGGAAGGAGTCAAGTAAATTGGGAAATCTTTCCATGGAGCAAACTCTCCTTGTAGTCATGATCTTATCCATATGACTAAAGAATCCATTGTAAGGGCCATTGTTGTTTTGTGCTTTCATGTGGTAGAAATTTCGAGTAGCTATGACCTAGTCTCATATATGACATGATAAGGTTTCTTGCATGAGCCAACATTCTCATTTCTCTTTGAGCTCCAAAAGAAAATTCCTTGGGTGTCTTAATTGGTAATAAGGTTGAGAGCCTAGAAATAAATATCCTAAGTTGTAGAGGATTCATATCATCCTTGTATGAAAACATGCAATGTGAAGAGCCCTATTGTGAAGTCTTGTATGTCTAGAATAAATCCAAATATTTTGCACAACCTACAATGTATGGCACATGGAGTCGAGTTGTTCTAAACTTATAATATTTTATTGATTAACATGATACATTATATCCAAGAGCGTAGATTTGTGATATCGAGGCTGAGATTCTCATTATAATTTAATATCTTATGCAAAATTAAAAAATGAGAAAATCAATTGACTAAAATGGATTTGGTGCTTGGTTTAGCATGTTGATTGGGAAAATTATGCTCTGTTTTGTGGAAAGGTCAAGCCTCAGCAAAGAAAGGAATTTTTTGTCTCCTATTTATGCCATGTCCTAATGAAGTTGTCCTTGAAACAATTGGTAAGAGTAAAGATACTCATACAACTACACTCTGATCATATTCTATAGATGAAATTTTGAGGCCCTAATCGAAGGTCAAAGGTTGTTAGAAGAGTTCTCTTCAAGGAGGACAGTGAGAACATTCCTAGAAGCTAATGAGATCTCGTTGAAGAGATCAGTAGCATCCATTTATATGTTTATCTAGAAGTTATAGAAATGGAAGTTCATGTAAAACCTTTATGTTGGCACCTTTGGGTACCCTAGGAAATCTGGCAGCTAAGAGAAGAAGTGCATGGCACTTCGTAGCAGTTCCTTATAACAACCCTTATGAGCATGAAAACAGAGGTTCCTTGAAGAAAATGCATGACAGATTCTATGTCTTGATAAGCTTGATAAGAAGACCCTGATTTTGGCATCTTGGTTGGGTCATTGAGTAGTTTGATGAATTGAGCCATGTGTCAGTACCAGTCTTGCGTGCAACATTTTCGCCAGTAACTCTCATAGTGCCGAGACATATCATATGCTAAAAACATTTCAACAACTTAGAATTCAGCGTTAACCTCCCATTGAGGAAGAAACTTTTGCTCCTTATACACCAACACAGTCGGAAGAACTTCCTCCCACTCATTATCAACCCATCATTATATAATTATACACCAGCTAATGCTGACAACGCACAACATCACATACAATTCATTTCTTCATCCATAGGAACCATGATTAGTGATGTTTTCTCATCATTTTTTAGTCTCGATACTACTAAAACCACCACACTAGTGGTACCTTTACCAACGATGTAGACCTGTCATATCTTCACATTGTCAACTTCACTAGGTTCTACGACATCAACCACTAAATCTTATTCTTGCTTGTTGGCCAGCACTACTAGGCCTAAACTCCAACCTCAAGGCCCTACACAACCCAATTCAACGATAGATAATCTTTTTCCTTCAGACGAAGATATTCTAGAAGCCATGATGAAATCTAAATGTCCATGGGACACCATGGATCATCGCTTGTACTTTCTACATGAAAAAGCGTTTGTACCTACTAACACACCTAGCCTTGATATTTGCATCGTAGAATCAAAATATTTCCCGCCTCTAGGACAAGTAGATTGGTTTAAGAATCCCCTCCCAGCACTAGATGCATTCAAGGAAGGGAAAATGGAAAATATTTCACCTAAAATTAAGGTCAATATTTCAAACAAACCTAGTGTAGTTGAAGAGATCTCACTGGGGGCGACTAGCTCCTAGGATGAGGTGGCCTCATACATTGCCTTGTTCCAAGAATATAGGGATATATTTACATGGGCTTACTCTAAAATGCCAAGCATTAGTCCCACCATTGTAGAACATCATATTGAAACCTGGCCTGACGCCCACCCTATTAGGTAGAAACGATGTCAATTACACTCCTCTAAGGTAGAAGCAATCAAGAAGGAATTTGACAAACACCACAAATTTGGTTTCATCTATCCTATCACTTACACGTCTTGGGTTTCTAACCATGTACCCGTCATGAAAAAACAAGGCACCATACGAGTTTGTACTAATTTTTGAGATCTCAACAAAGTCTATCCCAAGGAAAATTACCCTACGCCATTCATCAACCAAGTTATGAACGCTTGTGTAGGACATGAGGCCCTATCCTTCATGCTCTGGGTATAATAAAAATCAAATTTGTCACATTGATTAGTATAAAACAACCTTCATAACCCCATGGGGCACATTTTCATATCGAGTGATGCCCTTTGGCCATAAAAATGTTGGGGCCACCTTCCAACGAGTCATGAATTGTATCATCCATGATCTAGCTCATCCTATTCTCACCTATTAGGACAACCTTGTCGTACAATCCAAAAATAAAGATGACCATTTAGAGGATATGTGCTTGGTATTTCAATGATGTCGACAATATAGCCTACGGCTAAACCCTCCCAAGTGTGTATTCTGTGTTAATGCAAGACGACTACTAGGATTCATTGTTTCCAATCAAGGGATTTGATTTGACCCTCTCAAAGTTGAAGCCATTAAGGAAATTTCACCTCCAAAAAATTTAAAGTAGCTCCAAAGCTTACAGGGTAAGGCCAACTTCTTATGTTGCTTTGTTCCCGTCTACACCACCTGTGCACATAGCTTCTTGTTACTTCTTCACTAGGATATCCCTTTCCACTGGGACCAAGAGGCATAAGACTCATTTAAGCCCTAAAATATGCATTGTCTCAGGTACTTTTGATTAGCCATCCTAACCATAACAAAGACTATACCCTTTACCTCTCAACATCTGAAGTAGCAATCACTAATGTACTAGTCTAAGAAGACCCTACTAATAGAGAGCACATATTAATCTACTATGCTAGCAAGAACCTCTTTAAGCCTGCATTGAAGTATGAGCCAACATAAAATATAGCCTTAGTCCTTGTCCACTCTAAATTGTATAATATGTGTATGATTTTCCAATGTTATCACCAAGATCATATGAAGAATGGTCTCATGATGTGGATTCCTAAATGCGAAGGACCCCTCCTCATCATGGATTAGGCAATTATAGGCATTGGTAACAATCATCTCGCAATGAAGGATAATGCAGTTGTTTTGGGATAATCTTATGGGAGGATTTCTTCACCCTGGTTGAAGAGGAACATGATGATTCTTCAAAGTTTTCCTCTCTGAGTTGAAGCAAGCTTCGCAAAAGTTTTGTTTTGTAGTTCCCCCATGGAAATTCTCATCTCTCGTATGTGAAGGCTCTTGATTGAAGAATAGATGATCACCTGAAGCAAGGCTTTAGAGGGAGTTATAAAATCCCTGGAAAAATGGCTCGATAACTTTTCTTGCCTGATGATTATTGATGAAGGCAAGTCATGAAATTTGAGTATGATGACTTTGATGATTCCTTGATATATATCTTTGTTACCTTGGAGGTTGCATGGAATCTACATAATTACGATTGATTACTTTGGTACATGGACCTAAGATTCAATAATAGGAAAGGAGTAGGTTGCAGATAGCTCGATGATTATGTCTTGGAAAGTGGACAAGAAATGTCAATTGGATTGTAAATATGAAGCCTTTGATGATTTCTTCTTAAAATATGATGACCCTCTCATTTATCAATGTATGAGGAAGTTGAATTTTAAAGTCAAGATGGAAGACCTAGCCTTGATGCTAGTATTTCCTACACATAAAGGTCTGATGAGATGGAGAAGTTATTGGTCTTGGATATACATATCTTGTGGGATCCATGGTGTTCTTAATAAACATCTATCATATGCCAGGTTATACAGACTCTGAGTTGATCTATGGATGAGCCTCATATATTGGATAGTTTCTTGTTGAGATATCTCTATGATTCAGAATCTAAGATTTCATGGATATTCTAATGTTGCCTTAGTTGGCAATGTGATGAGTGGAAAGAGAACATCTAGCACTATATTTCTTAATTTTATTTTTCTAGGAGCATTATTGAGGCTAAATGTATAAAGAAGCATGCATGGCTTATTATTATGAAGCCAGTTGGCCAAGGAAGCTCTTCAGTTAGACATTTGAGCATGTGTTGGAAACCACTGTTATATATTGTAGTATGGGATTCACTTTTTAGAGAATCCTATGTTCCATGACTGCTCTAATTATATTGGCATCAGGCACCACTTTATTTGGGATATGGAATAGTGGTGAGCAATAAATCTCCATTTTAGGATGGATGTGCAAGTTACTGACATCCTTACCAAACATCTTGGTAAGGTCAAGTTTAACTTCCTTCAGAGAGAGGTTGGGAGTCGTGGAAAGACCCTGTTATGATGGTCCTAGTTGAACATTAAACTCTAGAAGCTCCTAGGGGCCATGCGACCATAGGGTGAGTGGCTCACCTTCCCCTACGCATGTTTTGTACAAGGTGAGTGGTTCAGCTTCCCTTGTGATACCCGATGATGTCACAAAGAGTGAGTGGTTCACCTTCTCCTATCATGGTTGACATGTGTGTAGGGTGTGTGATTCACCTTCCCCTATGATTGATAAGATATGAATAGGATGAGTGGTTCACCTTCTCCTATGGCATATGAGTAGGATGAATGGTTCACTTTCTCGTGTAGATACCCCAACATACATCCTTACCATGTACTCCAAGACTCATGGGAAGTATCTCTCATCTAACCAATGAGTTTGGAAAAGAGGATAGGGACCATAGCACTACAGATGGATGCACTGTGTACTACCATAATCCCTAAACATAGGATACATGGTGTTCAACAACTTGATTTGGGATAAATTCTTTTTAGGGTTCTATCCCTAGTTATGTGGATTGACTTTTGTCAGTGGAGAGTGGTAAGGTCTTGTGACTCAATCTCGATCGATTCTTATTATTATCTATACCAATGTTCAACAGAGCCAAGACAAGATATAGATATTCTTCATGATGTCAAGATGACATGTTGATCAATGGTCAGATATTGGCGAGTGGAATTCTCCCTAGTTGAGAGGGAGTGTTAAAACTGGAAACTAGGGCCAAAATCCACTTTGGAAAACTCATTTGATGGACATAATTATTGCGTTGAACTCCTCTTTTCGAGAGGTGCAAAATAAACCTAAAGATCACTAAATTTGGAGAAGGAGAAATATGTTTTTGAAGTGAATTCCACCAATAAAAATTGTCAAGTTCCGCCACACCTTCATGTAGTCTTATGAAGCCCAGGTGACATGTCTCTTGACCCTCAATTATTTGAATAAATAAAGGTGACCTCCAACCTCATTAAACACATCCTTGTGAATCCAATCTTGTGATAATACATATCTATGGCAACGAAGTTGTTTAGAGGATAGGGCGTGGAAGAAAGGGTTGTTTTGGGCCCATCTATATATAGTGATCCCTCCATCAAAATGAGGTGACTTCTTCTTGCATATGGGTTGACATGCTTGTCTAGAAACACCTTCATCTTCTTATAAGGGCCGACATGAGAAGTAGCTTGTGACAAGGTCTTGGAGAGTTAGTTACACAATCAAAATTTCCTTTTACAATATATAACATGTCTTCAATACATGACATTGACTTCTTAGACTCTATGACCCTAAAGGCTCAGAATGGGAGCCTTAACTATAAAAATAAAATTCCTTGATCATGAAACCCATGATTCAAGAATTACAAAAAGAATTTTGTTTTCTTCTTGACATCAATTACATAAGATCATAATTACACATGTCATTATGCACATGTCTCAACCTTTAATAAGTACATATTTTTCTTCCTTAGACAAGTGTTGGAGGTAAGCCTTACCATTGTTGAATATGACATCATAACCCTTATCCTCAAGGGTAGCTACCAAAACAAGATTCTTCCCAGGGCCTGAACATAGAGGACATCTTTGAGATGGAGAGGATTACCTAATTCCCTTTGAAAACTGAGAATAGCGACTCCTTTAGTTGTAGATATACCATCATCTCCTAACTCGATCTGAAATTGGATTTTCTTCTCCTTCATGTGATTGAAATAATTCTTGGTCCCAATCATGTGGAAGGATGCTCGTGAATGGATATACCATATGTTATTGTGTAATAAGCTTACCATGCAAGCAATCAATGAGAAATATTTCTTGAACTTGGAAGAAAATTCACCTACCTCTATTGATGCAACTAGATGATCCTTTATGGGTTCCTTCTCCCGATTAGAACACTTAGTGGCACAGTGTCTGAACTCATGGCAATGGAGGAACTTTATCTTTCTCAAATCCCTCTTCTTCATTTTGCCCTTCTAACTGGAATCGATGTCTCCTTATCCCTTCTTGCACCTATTTACAAGGTTGTTTGGCATGATTGTGGAAGTTAAACATCCACAAATATTTTGGACACCTTGCATTGTCCATTCCTTGACTTTAACATTTAGATATATAGCTTCTAATGTGCTATCGTTTGAAAATCATATTAACGATGCACGACATATCAACAACATTGTAAAATCATACCAATGCCCTCACAATCTACAAAGAGTACACACTTATATCATTATTGAGGATTGAAAATACATGATTTTCCCCAGCATTCATCATGTTGAAGAGGTTGAGGGAGGTCGATATTTCTCTTGGGGCCACAATTATTTTATAATTTTGGTCATTTTGGAGAAATACATATCAAGTAGCCTAAAAAAGATTCAAGGAACATAGTATTAGTTGATTCTTGGTGGGAGAAGGTAGATCTTGCTATTAATATCATGGACCCTATCATTGTTTTTTTATGATTCATAGACACATACCAACACATCCTATATATATACGCAAAACATAGTGCATTGCAATAAAGAGGGATGTGTGAGGCACAACACAATAGATAAATTGTGATGTCGAGGTACGTAGGGAAAAAATAAGATGCACACCATTGAGAATGAAGCTCATAAATGAGGTACATGTTACAAGCCCTTCAATTTTATTTAATTTTAATCAAATTGAGCAAAACCTAAATCAAAATTGTGTTCAAACCTTTTAAAATTTTATTAGATTTTCCTTATATGTCTTCATGTTCAAGTTCATTCAAGTTTGTTATTAAGTTAACCTTTGAGGTTCAACAACCCTACACAAACCTCATTTTTTTTAGGTTCGCCAAATTTTTAAACTAGAGGTTCAAGTTCGATGAACCTTGTGACATAGGATGTTTTATATAAGGCAAAAAGGCAGGGCTTTGATATGCAAATCCAAGGAAAGAAAGAAGTTCAAACAAGAAACCCTACTGTTTGTTTTTTGGAATATCGATGCAAATTCTCAAAGCAATTACAATTCTGCCCACCTTGCTCAATAAGATGTAAGCCCTAACATGAGATGGAAATCATAGATTTCATGGTGTCACTAGTGCATAAGCTACTATTAGCAACACCTTAATCAACACATGTGTCTTTGCATTGAAAGGATTGCAATGCACAAGCATTACATTTATTGAATCAACCTTATATTTATGGCAACTTAATCATTTACTTTGAATAATTTTGGCAAAGAAGAACTGTGCATGAACTTACCTTTGCAATGCAAGGATCCAAGTGCACAAACATTCATTTATTGTATCAATATTAATTCATAAAGACTTGATTGTTCATAATTATTTTGATTTTTTTTAATCATCCACAAGACTCAAATTAGTCTTATTATTCTCTTGCCATGTATGGAAGAGATGTTGTAATATCTTGTCATGTTCTATCTTGTCTTCTCATGTTATGTAAATATTAGTGGTTTTCGCACCCAAAGTTTTGACAACCCCTAATTTTTCCCATAATTTTTTAACCTATAATTTTTTCCATAATATTATTTTCTAATATAACCAATTTAAAAACTACACTGAATATTTAATTTAAATACTTACATACAACATTAAATATTTTAAACATCTAAAATCTGGTTTAAATTTCAGAGTATGCCGAGGTCATAACCTAATTGCATATTGTTATAAAACAAAGCTCTGCTGTCCATTTGTTGTAAATAAACAAAATAGAAAGCTATGAGAGTTGGAATTTGAAATCCAAATTCCTCCGTCAAATTTGGAAGTCATACGAAATTTGTTTAAACGTTTTCTTTGATTTTATAAGTAGGCTTCATTGGTCACCGTATTCGATTAGTAAATGGCGGCTCGAATAATAATTTTCTTTCAAAATCAACACTCTCAAATTTCAATGATATTATTTTAGGATATTCGTAAATTTTTTTGGAGATGGTGTTTAATGTTTGTTGTTTTTTAATGGGGTTAAAAATACATTTTTCTTTTAAGTTTAAAGGTTTAATTTTCGTTGAAAAAATATGTCAAAGACATGCCTCAAAGAAGCCTTCACACAATTTCTTTTACAGGTAGTAAAAATGCCACAGATTTTGTTTTCAATCATGGAAGGATAATTTGATTTCTTTGGATGCAGTTTCTCTTCTCATAGATCTGTATTTTCTACTTATGTTTCAAAATTGATTTAGTTATGGTAATAAATTATCAAGTGGCAGTCTTTTCTAGTGTTTTAAATCAAAAAAATTGTGGAAGTCAATAGGTTATCTACCATTCCACAATTTTTAATATCAAAAAAATTATGGTTGTCAAGAGATTATCTATCACTTTCAGTGTTTTAAATCAAAACAATCATGGAAATTGATTCCCCGTGGAGAAAACAACTACTATAGTTTTCTTTAAAATGTTCACCTACTCTTCTTAAGATTGATGTAACCAAATTTTATCAATATGTAAAATACAAACATTCTACTAACATCGAAAATTATGCTTACAAATATAAAGAAGATTTTACATGTTTACACATACACACTAGTGACAAAGAAGAATTGGTTCATTTAACACAAATGAATAATGATAGCAAAATATAACTTCAAAAATTGCAAACCTCCAAGCACACAAACATTTTAATTTACATATATACTAAAAAATGACATATACAATTATCCTAAATTGTATCTTATCAATATAATTGAAAATTTTCCATCTAACATTCTTAATTAACCATTTGTTAAGTAATGCATAGTGATAGTATATATTAATTAATAAATTTTAGTGAGTATAGAATTCAATGGATAACATATACTATCCATCCACATTAACAAATTGATAGCATTAGAAATATTGATAGTTGTGACCATGTAGACATAGGTATTCCTAACACAATATTGATAGGAGAAGTGTCCATAACCATGTATGGGAGAATTTAAAATGAATTCATAGCTTAAGCACATAGTTCAAAATACTCTGCCCATAAAATAAAATAAATAAAATTAAAATCAGTCATTTGCCACCTATAAAATAAAATAAGCAAAATAAAAAGAATGTCAGTTTAAAAATGCAAGTAGCAATTTGTTATAAAATAAGTAAAATAAAAAAAATGTCATTTTAAAATGCAAGAAATCTAGATGTACTTGATAGGAGTGAAAGCTTACCTTCATACATACAATTAGCAAGTAATTTCAGGTGGCATGGTTTTCTTTGAATAAGGATGATGAGTCAGCCTCTAGCAAGTGATTTTAGGTGTAGAAGTTATCTTTGAATAAGGATGAGGCAGCCTCTAACAAGCAATTTCAGGGGGCGAAATTGTCTTTGAATAAGGACAATGAGTGAACCTGTATTCATGGATAACAACCAGTGATAATAGTCCTCATTGCTGGTCTAGACACTGAATTATAATATATTTTCCCACCAAAATTCTAGCCATAAAAAAATAAAATTAGTGTACATAGTGTTTGATAATCAATGTCACTGATATTCTCTCATTCATTGCTCAAAATTCCCAGAAATGAGACATACACTCCCACCACATATGGAAACGAATGCGGAACTTATCCACCAAACATAGTTCCCACATGCATCATATTTGAGATCTATGACGTCCAACGGGGAACTTATCCACCAAACATAGTGCCCACATGCATCATATTTGAGCTCTATAATAAAACAAAGAACATGAAGCCATACTTACACACACTACATCAAATTTGAGATCTATAGTAAAACAAAGAGATCTATAGTAAAACAAAGAACATGAAACCATATTTACATATACTACAGGTTTGAATCATCATTAAAATACCTAAAAAGAACATGAAGGTTTGAATCATCATTAAAATACCTAAAGAGAACATGAAGCTACCTAAAGAGAACATGAAGCCATACTGGTCTGGATCAATAAAATACCTAAAGAGAGACTTGTACCTAAGGTTCACAAAGAAAAGAAAGAATCAACTATGAGCAAACTTTTGCTTCAGTAACGAACGAAGATTATAAACAGCAATCCCCTCCTACTCAAATTCCCCTAATCTAGCGCAGGCCGGTAGATAATTAATCTACAGCAGCTTCTCTTATGCCCTCTTTGCATTCTATGTTGGAATGTAATACTATATATGGCATGTAGTATTGAGAAATTTGCTTAGGAATATGCATTGAATAGAGATGGCGATACAGAGTAATGGTGGAAGGAACTGACTTAGTTAATGTGGACTCCCAGCTCACTACCGGAATTAACTAGATAAAGGCTACTCCACAGCACACTCAATATTTGATCCCTCTGGCAGCTAATTTCATTAAGAAATTATGAGAAGTCATGTATTTAAAACCCTAGTTGTGGACTCTTATTAAAAATAGGAAAAAATAAAAAAAACTATGGCGTGATTAGATAGAAACAGGATACCTTGGATAAAGAACAAAATTTAAAGTTATATTCTGCCCTGTTTCAATTGCTGGCCCCTGATATAGACATGCATTCTTATACTCCAGACAAAGATCTCAACAACTTTCATGCCCATGCATCGGAAAAACTTGTGGAAAGAGATAGCTAAAAGGATCCAATGAAAAATATTCATAAACGACCCACAAAACAATGCAAGTTATTGTAGGTCACCTTTAAATTTGCTGAAACATAAAAAAGATGCTTCCCAGTTTCCTTTCGGCCTCAAATGATAGGACAATAGCTCAACTGGAATGTGCACCAATTTAAAATAAGTGTTGCAATGGCGATAATTTAACCCTGTTTGGAATCCAAAGAGTTTCTAATTCAGCGTAACCGCCAATATAACCCTAATAGGAATAAAAAAGAGTTAGTAATTCAACTCAACTCTTTCCTAGGTTTAATTGGTATTCAAGAGAATTACTAATTAGTATCCGAAGTTTAATTTAGGGTAACTTTAAATGGTATAGAAAGTTTAATTGGTATTTAAAAAATTACCAATGTTTTAATTTAATGAAAGTGATATTAATTTAATATTTAAAAATCTGTTATTGATTTACTGTAATTATGATTTCATTATCAACGATATTTATAAAGCAAGAAATTTTAATAGGTATGGAAGGAATTATTAATTTAAAGTTGTTTTAATTTAATTAAAGTGATTTTAATTTAATATTCAGAAATTTATTTTTTTAAAATGATTTAGTGTAAATATGACTTGAATTTAAATAAAATTTAGAGATAAGAAATTTTAATTGGTATAGAAAGTCCATTTACAAAATAAGGAATTTTAATTGATATAGAAAGTTTAATCAATATTTATAAAAATATTGATTTAGAGTTGTTTTAATTTAATTAAAATGATTTTAATTTAATATTCAAAAATATTTAAAAATTTGTTATTTTAAAAGGATTTAGTATAATTATGATTTGACTCTAGCTAACATTTAGAGAGTTACTAAGTTGGAAATTTTAATTAGTATAAAAAGTTTAATTTATATTCAAAGAATTAGTAATTTAGAGTGGTTTTCATTTAATTACAGTGATTTTTTACTAATATATATTCAAAAATGTGCTATTTTAAAATGGTTTTGATTAATTAAATTGAAAAGCCAAAAAGATATAACTACATTTGAGATAAATATCAACCTTTCATCATTTTTGTTATTGTTAAAAATTATTATATGAAAGTTAAATCTCTACTATCCATTTATTAATTTGATAATTAAAATTAAAATCTTAGAACTTTATTAAAAAATAAATAATATTTAAATCAAACTAAAGTCACTTTAATTATATTAAAGTAACTCTAAATGTGTAATTATTTGAATACCATTTAAACTTTCTATATCAACTATAGTTTTTAATTTAGTAACCTTATAAAAGTCATTTAGAGTCAAGTCATAGTTCTGCCTTATTTCTTTGCGGCTAGGTTCTATGGGAAAGTAAAATATGGCTCCCATCTTCGCGAAAATAGCTACTAGCTCAGTTTCGTCCTCTTTTCGAGGGAAAGCTCCTGCCCATATCGTCAGAGAAGCCCGAGCTCCCATTTTTCAGGTGGTCCAGGCCTCATTCGATGACGCTTTGAAGTTTTCCGAAAGTGCCCTAATCTGTCAGTTTAATGGTTTTTGGCCGTGGCTAACAACTCTCCACAATTGGATCTCGAAGGTATGGAAGCCTATCATTTTTTATGAAATTAATAATTACCCCTGTGTTAGGGGTTTCTTTATAGTACATTTTGAAAATCCTAAAAGCAGACAATGTATTCTAGATTCTGACCCTTGGTTTTGGGAAAACTTAGGCCTATTCATGAAGCCATGGAACCCATCATTCGATCCCTCAACAACAGTCATAACCTCAGCACCAGTTTGGGTGAGATTTCCAAGCCTACCCTTGCATCTCTGGAAGCTCTCCTTGTTAAAAGCCATTGGAAATGCAATTGGGAAATTTTACTGTAGGTGCCCAAAAACAGAGAAATATGCCAGAACCACCTATGCACGCATCTGTGTGGAAGTGGACTTCAGTGTCGGATTCCCAGCTGAAATAAACCTAACAAGTAAAGACTATCTGTGGAACTAGAAAATTGATTATGAAAGTGTCCTCTTCAGATGTCGATCCTGTTTTGAGACGATCCTTCTAGCCAAAAATTTCCCAAAAGCCTCGTAGAAAAATTTTGCTAGAAAAAACCACCACAGATCTACATGGTGGGAAGGAGCACAAAAAGAACACTACATTGTAATCAAAGAAGAATACTCTAGAGAAAACTTTGGATCACAAGAAAGCGGGCAAGACAGAAACAACTCTCAAGACAAATAGGGAGAAAGCCCTGCCCAACAACAAAAAAGTGAACTCAATGACCCCTTAAGCATCAATAGTTATGAGGATTCGAATACTGCACAAAATAAATCTTTATTTAATAGCAAATCAGATCTCCAGACCAAACTTCTTCTCCGACAATCCTCAAAAGGACGAACACAATAAATCGCGAAGCTAAGACACCAATATCCCAAGAACTAGAAGAGATGAAGGAGATGCAAGATAAAGGAAGTTGGAAGACCGTAGAGAAAAATCAGAAAGCTACAACACCAATCTCGCCAAGAAAGACGAGGAGCCAGACAATTAAAAACTAAGAAAATTATAGGTCCGTTAGATCAATTTGGTCTTAGTGGACGTTAACCATCATCATCATCATCATCATTAGTTACCCTAAATTAACAAGGGCTACATAGTAGCTAGTACCTATAGCTTAGTTAAATATAGCTAATTTGAAATAAAAAAAGCTAAAATTGCATATATCTCATCTTGTAACAACAAGAAATTTGTATTTAGGCAATAAAATATAATAGTCTTTGATGCATTTGTTATTTATTATCTTTGTTCTTCTATACTTACTTGATGTTAGTAAATGAAATATTTTATTAAATATTTGCTCAAGCATCCTACTATTGAATGTAGTCATTATCATTTTGGATATAATTGCATTGTGAACTCGGTATGTTTCTCAAGTTACCACTTTCCATATATGCCTCCTGAGATCTAATATAATATAATAGTCTTTGATGCATTTGTTATTTATTATCTTTGTTCTTCTATAATTACTTGATGTTAGTAAATGAAATATTTTATTAATGATTTGATCAAGCATCCTACTATTGAATGTAGTCATTATAATTTTGGATATAGTTGCATTGTGAACTCAATATGTTTCTCAAGTTACCACCTTTCATATATGCCTGTTGAGATCCATTATTAATCCAAAGAACAAATGTGATGCACGATTCAACAATGTGTCCCCTTCCACCATGATTGAGATGGTGAAAGGAGGGAGGATGCAGACTATGAGATCATACTTTTGTGATATTTTCCATTACAGTAGTTTTAGAGTGTATGTGTCCCTTCATTTAAAAATTTGTATTAAGAAATATTTTTATAGTTTAAGTAGGTGAAATGTTTCACTATAGTAATTTATTATAAAATTATGTGTGCGAGAGAGAGAAAATAAATATATTAATAAGTAAAGTCACATTAAAAATTAGATAATAATAATGATGTTCAAATCTCATAAATAGAGACAACATCAAAATGCAATCAATATGCAAACTAGACATATCTAAATAACAAAATAAACATTTAACTTTGCTTTCATGTTAATGCAAACCAGGCATATTGGAACAACAAACTTAACATTTACTTTGTTTTGATGTTAAAAATACTATTGTATTGGAATGTATAAGTTTATTGTCAATTGGTTTTTCTTGTTACTTTTACATTTCTACTAGTAAATTGGTAAATTGATAGCTTATCTTAAAAAAATCACTACAACAACAAAAACTATAATTAATATTATCTACTTTTATCTTGATCTAAAAACACATTTATGATGCTTTTAGAAAATGGCTAAATATAGTCTACTTTCATCTTGATCTTTATATTTGGCCGTATCATCTCATGGAAATTTTAACTTCGAAATTGTATTTATTGTAAGAACATTGACAATTTTATTGGGTTTTAACAAAGATAGAAAATTCAAGGAACATGGGAACGTGTGTCTACTTTCATCTTAATATTTATATTTGGTAATATCCTCTTATGGAAATTTTAAATTTGTAGTTGCATTTATTGTAAGAACAATTAAAATAAAATGGTTTCAATTAGATGGAAAATTCAAAGAAAATGGGAATGCATGATTAGATTATAGGTGACCTCTAGTCATGGAAATGACGAAGAAAGTCTAAATGTATCAATGATTGGCTTTTATGAAACATATTAATGATTTCGATTTATGTTGACCTATTTATCCAAAGATATTTCGAAAAGGGATAACATTCACCTTCCATGTGTAAATACAAGATTATTACACTAAAAATACATATGTACAGGTGCAAAGAATTGTTAGAATATTATATATTATGGAGCAATGGAACACATAAAATATTGCAAAAATATAAACATAGAAAAAATGCACAAAACAAGAGAGACACAGATATATGTGGTTCACCAAGTTTGGGCTACGTCCACCCCGACCAGCCAATCCTTCCTTTCTATTATCCAACAAAATGAAGAGACACAACCTACAACAAATCCGTTGTAATATCCTCTGTCTTCTCTCACAGTCTCACCTCTCTGTTTCTCGCTCACACAGAATACACACCTATCTCACAGCCTCAAATACAATGCCCGCATACAAAGAAAGGGGTTTCCTTCTAGGGCAAAAAACCCTAAACTAAACATAAGATCTACCGTCAGATCATCCGCCTAATGAACGACCCAGATTGACTAGAAATTACTATACTTTTACAAGGCAAATTTACATCTGTTTTTTAGCTTCGAGGGCGCTGCCCCCGATCCCCCGCCAGGGGACCGCTGGCCCCCGGACCCCCTAGCCGGGGGGGATCAGCCCCCCCGGACCCCCGCGGGGGGGACAAGTCCCCCCCACACCCCCCCACGTGGAGGGGTGTACAAAACTTCCTGGGGTATACATCCGGCTGAAACAAAGACCTATGAACAATCATGCTCCACACACAACAAGAATTATAAACTAAGTAAATATTAAATAGATAAAATGCATATGTACCGGTGTTAATAATTATAAATTAAGTAAATATTAAATAGATTATTATATAATATTAATATAATATATATAATATATATATATAGATATATAGAGAGAGAGAGAGAGAGAGAGAGAGAGAGAGAGAGAGAGAGAATTAGCTTTCTTCATTCATATTTGAACTAACTATTTTACAATCCTTAACCAATCCTACAATCACTCAAGTTCGCAATACAAAATGCCCTTTTCCCAAAGGATCTATTATACAGTTAAAGAAACATGTATAAACAATGTAGAGGCTCGATAGAAAAGTATCTCAATGAATTGCTGACTAATATCCTTCAACTTTTAAAAAATATAGAACCCATCAAAACAATCACAAAGCACCCACATAATTCATATTTGAACTAACTATTTTACAATCCTTAACCAAGCCTACAACCACTCAAGTTCGCAATACAAAATGCCCTTTTCCCAAAGGATCTATTATACAGTTAAAGAAACATGTATAAACAATGTAGAGGCTCGATAGAAAAGTATCTCAATGAATTGCTGACTAATATCCTTCAACTTTTAAAAAATATAGAACCCATCAAAACAATCACAAAGCACCCACATATTTACAATTACTGACAAGAGAAGTTTTCCTAGCAAATCTTTGGAATTCCAATGAGTTATAGCATAAAGCACATTTCACATGGATGTTGTAAGCCAAATAAAGTAGTAAGAGTGAAACATACATGCCCAATATTGTTCTAAATGAATAAACTCACTCAGCCATATTAAACACACACATAAAATAAATACTCACACATATAGAAAAATGACATGGCGGAAAAGGTAGAGAGCCATCATGTGGTCTCTCATACTCATTTAATTCTCTCTTATTCAAATAATTTAATAATACATTTAAATCCACGAGAAAGTGGTCTTTAGATAGTGCGTCTATCTTAGAATCACTTGGTTGAGACAATTTGTCGACTTACACTCTAATTTAGGAGAGCTAGTTGGAGAGAATCTCTTCTCCTAGCTAAACTCCTTAGTTTGAGAAAATAACTCTCATTATTTAATTTAATTAATTATTTTATTTGGATTTATAATTGATTTTAAGATGTGAGGCTAACATTCCCCACCCCCTCCCCCCCCCCACAATGATAAATCCAAAAAGAAAAAGGAACCATCTTCCAAGTTCTCAAGTTGCTCCTCAAAAATCATTTGCCTGAAAAAACCACCAAATCTGGATGCTGAAGAAAACTCAAATCTGAAGAGAACATGAATCAGCTGCAAGTCTGATTCATCTCTAAATGTTGTTTGAAAACTCCATCATGTGCCAAGCCACAAAATGATCCAACTGTCCTTTGCTTGAAAACAACATTCGGTGTCCACTGACACAATTTGATGAACGTCCACTGGAGTATTTGCTGATGATGATCGCCCACTGGCTGATTCGCTGATGTTTTCAAGACTTTCAGTATGACAAACACTTTTCAATTTCATTGATACTTTTCCCCCTTTTTTAGATGAAAGGAGAGGCAATCTTCTCCAAAATATATCTAAACTCCCCCCTGTAGGTGTAGGAGTGTCTCACTAGTGTAATCCCCCGTTCAACTGCACGAGAGTACCATCTTCATTCGATTGTTGGCTGCAATATGTGTGAGTGAATCCGATTGTAAAACTTGTACAATCTTCTAGTTCTGGATGACCATTCCTAGGGACCAATCCATGAATAATTTATCTTCAATCTGGCAGGTTGATCTTGTTTGTAGCATTTCCCTGATGAATGATTCTACTTTCCACAATGGTGACAAGGATGGAGATCAAAACACTGATCTTCCAAATGATCGGTTCTTTGACAATGAGAACATTTCGGTTTGACTGCAACTTGATTTTGTGTGCATTGACTTCGGTCTGCAAGTGGATGAAAACTTGCTGAGGTGATTTGTTCAAGTAATCTCGCACTGATGAACTAAATGGGCTTGGAATAATAAGGGATATGTAAGGCGTCATCATCTTCGACATATCCTAAGCCGCGTTGATTTTGATCACCTTGGATTTCTTCCCAGGGCTTGATGATGGGTTTGGAAGAAAGTTGCACTGGAAGAACTTCAGCACTTGAAGCTAGTTGGATCAATGAGTTTGAATGAACAACTGTATCTGAATTGGTCAAAGACTTAAAAGCAACATGCTTCTCTTGCAACTCTGTTCTCTGTAGTTGCGACTCGAGTTGAAGGAACTCAATCATTTTATATGCATGTTGAATATGCACTTGAATGTCAGCGAGAGTGGTTTTGCTAATGTGCACCATGTCGTTCGCCGATGATAACATTAAATTGTTAATAATGTGGGACAACTTAATGTGTTTGGCCCTGTTGTCTTGCTTACTTTGAAGTCAGGCTCGCTTGTTGTAGAAGTCATGGTTGAAAATTGTGCACTTGATTTGACCACTGAACTGACAAGCTCGCTTGTACTGTTTGTTGATTGTTGATGCTTTAAACACTTGCTTAAATTGTTGACTTGACACTCGCTTGATGACGATAACTTTTCTTGAAAGGAAAATTATGAATGTTGTAATGAACTTTACACAGACTCGCTTGTTGTGCATTGAATTGTCGCACTTAATTTGGTTACTTGACACACTCACTTGATCTTAGTGCTCTTGCTCTAGACACATGCTTTTTTTTATGCTTACTTGAAGATTAGAAATCACACTCGTTTGTTGATGATTGGTTGCTTGATTATTTTATGAACATGCTCACTTGCTTTATTGTTTTTACTTGAAATACTTGTTGGCTTGATTGTTTTTAATGACATGCTCGCTTGCTTGATTATTATGACTTGCTTTAAACACCTGTTGCCTTGAACTCTTGGGTGATTACTGCACTTAGTGATGCACTGAATGTGTTATAAAATGATGGGTGTCGAACACTGTAAAAAATGCACTCAAATGACAAATGATAAATTCAATGTTCAAGTAACATCTGATTTGAATTAATGACGCACTTTAATGAATCAAATGAGCATGTCGGTTACAACCAAAAATGGACCTGTACAATTCAGTTCAAAAATGTTTATCTACAAGTGAGACAAAAAGTGTTGATGATGTTCATTTGGCTTGAAATGCTTGATTTTGAAATATCCTTAACTTGATGGCATGAATTAGCTATTGTGAAATGTTGTTGTAGAATATTACTTTTATCAAGTCGATGATGTGATGCTTTGTGCTTATGAACTTAATTGATTATGGGAGCTTTGATTTTAGGAGCCTAATCGATGACTTGTATAGGTAAAATTTGTTATGTGCATGTAGTTGATTTGTTTAAGCATAATAAGGAGAGTGTTTTACAAATTCGACTCAAATTATGCAAGCACATTCACGACACAGTGTGTACCTATGATCCCCTTATTCAATTTCAGATGGATCTTTGACATGATCACCAAAAAAAGATATTTTATTATTAATCTTCAAGATACATCATCATGACAATGTCTTCAGTGAGGCTTCTCAAGCACAGACTAATAACTCGGTGTCAAATTGTCTTCAAAAAACTGCCTGTAGTGACTTAATCACTCTCAAAGTAAAAGATTACTTGTATTACAATAATTTATTTCACCCAAAACAAATTCACTTATCGCTCCAAAATTACAAACAAAAAATCACCTTATCACTCCACAAAATTACTTATGACTCCCTTACATAAAAAATTACAAATACTCCTTATCTCTCCAAAACTTGTCACTTATTTAAAACTAATAAAAACACACCTTATCTCTCCAATAAAAAGAACTTTAATGCACCTTATTTCTCGAAAATGTTTAATACACCTTATCTCTCAATAAAAGCTCATTCACATATCATCTCTCAAAAATTAGATGATGGCTACTCCTTTTAATTAAAGTAATTTCAAAATTTTCAAGCCCTTTTATAAATAAAAATCACGCTTTAATTACTTAAAAGAAATAAAGTATTAACTTATCCTTTTTCCAATCACAACTTTGAAGTTCAACATTCGCACATGATTTGCAAATGGATGGAGGCAACTACAATCATTGATTCTAGGTCAACACTTCTTCTCTGAATGTCAGCATTTGGAAAGGGAGAAAAGTGTGGCCTTTTTGGGTGTACAACCCTTCGATGCAATTTATTTTTTAGCAAACTTTCAAGAAAAATGCATCAACAATGTGAAAGTGGCCAGGATTTTCACAAAAATTCATGCATAAATTTTTTTTCCACAGAACTTCAGGCATAAACATCATGCAAGGGTTAAAGATGTGGAGAATCCCATCAATGATGCAATTTATATTGTCTGAAAAAACTGTGAACTTCCAAAAAAACTTTCTCCACGTTACCCAAGTCCCTGTGGCTTCCAAGGAATACTCAGCAAAATAAAACTTGTTGTGTGGTCGTTCACGGTAGCTGATCTTAACACTCAGCCATATTAAACACTCACAACAAATTAAAACACAAGAATCAAACCAGTAACACAGAAAAGATAAAGTGATAAATGGACATGGTGGAAAAGGCAGAGAGGCATCATGTGGCTTCTCATAGTCATGTAATTCTCTCTTATTAAAATAATTTAATAATACATTTAAATACATGAGCAAGTGGTCTTAAGATAGTGCATCTATCTTAGAATCACTTGGTTGAGACAATTTCTCAACTTACACACTAATTTAGGAGAGCTAGTTGGAGAGAATCTCTCCTCCTAACTAAACTCCTTAGTTTGAGAAACTAACTCTCATGATTTAATTTAATTAATTATTTTATCTGGATTTATAATTGTTTTTAAGAGAGTGAGGATAACACCAAAATGAATTTGCAAATCACGTATCAAGAAGTGAACTAATAGAAGTTCTATTTTGATTGTAACGGAAAATACTAAGGAAAGAAGGGGTATGTGTGAAGGATTAATTGTTGCAATTTCCACGAGTGCATACACTATAACAAACCCAAATGCATTTGTGAAACTCTCCTATAGTAAGCTAGCATGAGATCTATGATTTAGCTTGTATAGCATGTTTGGAAATAATTTTAAAATTTTAAACCAAATTGCAAATAGTAATCTAATATAAATATGAAATGATCCCATATAAATCTAATCTAATTCATGCTCACAATTACAAAAAGAAGAGAAATATAGTTTTGAGAGTGCTACCCATTTGAAATATTAACCACTTATTGTACCAAGATTCCACATCAGTTAAATCAGACAATCAACATGGAAACCAAAACAGGAGTGTCACGCGGAATCAGTCGATCTTGCGGACAAGACAGACCTTCCTAGAATCTAATGAAGACCTAATGACAAACAAACCAACCAAACACTATCTTTCTCTAAATGCGCTTTATAAGTAATGGGAAACAAGTGTGTGTAAGAGCCTACCTCATGTCCAACGCAAGTTCGGAGATGCCTTCGCTTCTTTGATCCAAGTAAGTTCCTTTATCGCAAACCAGCAAGCACAAACAAGGCAAACAATTAAATAACACCTGAATATCCAATATTATAAAACATATTTAACATGAAAGTCAAGGAATCCATGAAACAAATAGCATAAGATACTTGTTGATAAAAACGAGCTTGATTGTATTAATTCAAAAGAAAAGAACCTTACAACCTTTGCCTTGACGTTGTACAAGCTCCTTCCAGGGTCCAACAAGAAGTCTCCTCTACTTTGACAAGCTTCACTCACTCCCTAATGGGGCCAAAAAGGTATGTGATCTCTCCTCTTAAGCTCAAATATGAAGTCTTGATTTCACTAGCATTTACCCTCAAAAGTTCAGCTTCTAACCTCCATGGCCACTGACCCAATGCCTCAATTTATAGTGCAATGGAGATCAGTTACCAGCTCCTCCTTCAAAGGGATAGAGTCCTTATTCAAAGGGATAGCTCCTCTCAACAAGGGATTAGTTCCTCCTTATATGGGATACATGAACCACTTGGAGCGAACAATCCACGTAACAAATCCTTCTAGAAAACTCTAGAATCAACCCAAGATGAGTTTTTTAAGATAAAAATTGTGCCTTTTGAATTTTACAGGGGTACGCACCCTCCCCTTTACATACAGAGCGTATAAGTACGCAGATATCTTGAAAAAAAGGTGTGGGCCCACAAGAAAAGCTAAGAGAAAGTGCGGAACCAGAGTTATATTGCTTTTTTGATGTGTTTCTCTTTTTTCTCAAGCTTGTTTTGAAGAGATGAGGTTTAAGACTTGCTTAGGAAGTTGGCATAGGTGATGATAGGCCTATACCGACTGCAAATAATCAAGGTGGCGATATTTTTGTGTAACAGATTGCCCCCTAAAGTGCGAAGTCTGTAGTATATGAGGATTTTTCATTTTTCATATAGGAAGAGTGAAGTGCTTTATCATTTCGAGGATCATCTTGCGGAGAGCCCGGTTGGAACCTGTAAAAACATTCAATGCAAAATATATATATGAGATCATATCATCGCTGAGGTAGGCATTCCCATGCTCAGATAAAAACTGACTAAGAGACTAATAACTTGACCAGAAGACTAACTGACTAGGAGACTAATCACTGCTCTAATATAGGAATGATCTCGTAACATATCATAAGTACAGACACATGTGGACACAGTATGGACGCAGCCATCTGTTTATGAATAGTCCATAATATAATGAATACAAAATTCCTCGCAACCTGGATGGTGGAAAACTAGATCCAGGGTCTTCATTTCTACGTCCCGAATAGTACGATTCTAACCATGTGATTGAATGTGTCGAAGTCGAATGGTAGAAACCGCTTGATCACCAGTCAATGATGTAAACTGTTAACAAGCGTGAGAGAAACCACCAATAATGACAATGGCTCTCAAAGTACTCAGCACAATCCAGGAAATGTGATAAGATGTGTTGATGTCGAACATGTCATGGAATCCTTTGATCGAAAGTCAATGATGTAAATTGTCGTCAAAGGCGAGAAACATGCCATTGAGGCATGCAGATCTCAAGGTACTGACAATTCCTAGATCATCTTTCTAGATAATGAGTTGAAGTCGATAGAAAGCGATTCGTCATAGGCAAGCCCACAACACGAAATCATAGATCAAGTTGAAGAAATTTAGTTGCAAGGACTGACTCAGGGATGGTCAAGATGGATGACATACATTTTGTAGATGAATGGCTTATTTGCACTAACCTCTTGAACGCATAACGACACGACAGATGATTTGGTGATGATTGACCCAAAGTTAATACCCAGAAACCGGCTGAAGACTTTCAATATGGTTTGATCAACTGTTAGGTAAAGGATTTCCCAATCCAGGTGCATGAAAGTGTCGTGTTCAAGAGTGGTTATAAAGTATGACAAACAAACTCACTTTTCTCTCTTTTCCCCCACTATTTCTGGCAAGTACCTCTTTATTTTTTACAAGCTTGAGGAGGATAACATATGCTTGATTATAAGCTCACCCTATGGGTGAGTCCAACTTAGTTTAAATGCGAACCCTAAGAAGGAGTGGTTCGTTCCTGTTTGTAATAGAACAGGTCCTTTACTGTCGAATTTTAACGAGTCCGGTATAGGAGAAACTCGGCGTTTTTCATTTTTAGAGAG
>APFE030633322.1:3923-17194 GCA_000404065.3 Pinus taeda | reverse complement strand
TTTTTTTTTTTTTTTTTTTTTAACCTGCTATGATTTTGGCCAAAAAAGTAAACCCCCACTCCCATTATTTGTATTTCTCTATAAATTTATGAGTAATCTTAAAGTAAAATAAAATATCTTTATGCTGAAAATTATGCAATAGACATCCATCTTTGATGATGGCAATAGATGGCTTGAGGTATGGTCTTTTTTTCTCTGTAAATGAAATATATGGTCTTTATTTTGAAAATTATATGGAGACATCCGTCTCACTTGAACTAATTTGGGTTTTCCATTTGAAAAATATAAATTTATGTGTAGAGATGCCCATTTAAGATGAGTTAACCTATCAAACCTAAAACGATACGTATTTTTTGGAAATATTATAGGTCGATGTCACTTAGTCAGGAGGGGAACACGAGAGCTTCTAATTACATGTCCCAAACCCAGGACTCTAATGTATCTCGCTTCTTCCGACCATTGCTACACCCATTAGTAGTTAAGAGGGATATTATGAAAATAAAAAATAAAATACCTATCTTTGTCTTACAGAAGATCTTGTACTGGAAGGTCTCTACATATAAATATATGATGTTTCAATGGAACACAAATCTAGGTCAGGACCCTCAAGCCAGCACAAGTCGGGATCTTGTATAGCACCATATTTTAGCAAATATTTTTCAAGATCTGAGCTTTCAATTTGCAAAAAGTGGGAAATCAAAGCCTGAGCTCAATTATGCAACATGCTTGGCAAAGTCTCATCCCTTTTCCATACATAAGTGCCAACGTGCATCTCGAATTACAAGGAATTTTCATGCAAACTACAAAGCCACATCTTTTACAGGTAGTCTATCAAAAGATTATCAGTTCTAAGCGTGTGAGGACCAATGATAGGGAATGTCAAGACATTAGTCTCCCAAGAGAGGTAGAACTCACAAGAAAGAGAAGAGTGAAGTTGTCTACATACAAAGGGCCACTCGATGGAATTCGGTTCCACAGCAAAACCTACACATTTCAACTACCCATAATTGAAATGCACGAAGGAACACTGACTCTAATGAAACTTTTGTTGGCATTTGAGGGAACATATTCCAACAAATCCACTGCTAGGAGTAGAATATCAACACCATTCCACTGCTATGTGGAATTGATGTCTCAGTTGATCAAGAAAGACTAGGACGTTGAGGTGCTGAGGGATTTGTGAAAATAGGTGTGGCGAAGTAAAATTATAAGTGTGGACACAAACAAATTCCTCTAGCCAGATAATGGGTCTAGCTACAATAGATACATTCTATGGAAGATTTCCTTAGGTTAGAACCAATTAAGAGGGCCTACTCTTAGTACACTTATCCTGTTTGATGATGTCCTTGCTTGCTCACTCCAGCTATCTCTCTCTTCCTTCTTCAAGCACCTGAAACAAGTAAATAATAGCAAACAAAAACCGTGATAAAAGACAAATTGTAATTCAACCTACTTAACAAGTCAAGAAACATTAAGCCATGAATATGTAAGATGACAAAACGTGTATGAAATCAATTGATAGTTGCATATATATTGATATCAAGAAGAGATTACAACCATTGTATTAACGTTGTGGTTCTCCTCTGACAAGACCAGGTTCCCACACACTTCTGCTAGCATTCCATGATGGCCTCAGTCAATAATAGTTTTAAGGCTCTTCCCTTTAGGCTTCACTCCAAACAAAATCACACTTCTTCCTCACATAACTAGATAGCTACAACTATGAATAGCTTGTTGTTTAATCCAAACCAAAATAGCACTATCACACCAACATTAACACTAGCTTGTGCTTGGGAAGAAGGGATGTTTATATAAGATGAATGGATGGGAGATGGATCCTCTTCTCATGGGAGAAGGTCTTATACCTTGAGGTAGTTCCATCATTATAGGGGAAAGGAGCCCAAACTAACATCCTCAACCCCATCTGGCCAAGCCATTTACCAGACTTCTGTTACGAAGCTTCTAGAGCTGGAAGCTTTACTTCTTAAGTTAAAAAACTTTCCATAATAGGACCAGCGCGACTAGAACACATCTTAGTCACTCCAGTCGGCGCTAGGGATAGTTTTAATCTTTGCACATTGGCGCAAGGAAGAGAAAGGTCATTAGTCTTGTAAACTGGGCAAAACAAAAGTTTTAGGGGAAATTCTGCAAAAGGGAATCGATCTGCTCATGAAGAGGGACATAATGGGAGTTTCTTCATGAAGGCAAAGCATGTGGGGTTCACTGTAGAGGTCCTCCAGGATTAAGGAATGGGGAGTATAGGGATAATGAAAAAATGTTGTGTAACAAATTCCCCCTAAAGTGTGAAGGTCGAACTAGATTGAGGGATGAAATGATTTATGAATCAGTGTAGAGAACCGTAGTTTGCCATCAGAAAACCTGCAAGAAAGTACAAATACATAAACATAACTGAGAAATCTGTCAAATGATACATGAATCATGGCATGGACACAGCCATATAGAGAAAGATCATTTAAATGGATCTAGGTATGGGTGCAACCATCTGTCAAAGAGGATCATCATGAAACCAAGGTATGGTCGCAGCCATCCATCTGAAAGAGAAATGCATATCAACATAATCATGTCACATCACTTCGCAACCTGGAGATTTATGATCTAAGTCTAGGGTCTTGCACTCCAACATGACCCGATCAAAGTACAAATTCTAAGATGTGAATAGATGTGTTGACGTCGAACATGCTAGAAAGTCGCTTGATTACCAGTCAATAATGTAAACTGTTAACAAGCGTGAGAGAAACTACCAATAATGACAATGGTCCTCAAGGTATTATCAGCACAATTCACGGAATGTGAACAAAGGAACTGAAGTCGAACACCCATGAAATCACTCAATCGAAAACCAATGATGTAAACTTGTCGTTGAGTGTGAAGAAATTTCCATTAGGGCATGCAAGCTCTAAGGTACTGGAAGGGAGTCTCTCGATCAATTTCCTGGATAATGAGCTGAAGTCGACGGGAAATGACTGTGTCGAAGGAGGGCCATAATGTTTCCCACATCATCAACACTAGACAAAAGGATGCAAAATGATTTCTGGTGATACAGAGAAACCGAGGTAAGTGTAACTACAGAAGGACAACTCTTGAACATATCGGCGACACAACTAGAAGTTCGACAGCTTTTGGATCCATGGGATCGGTGGTCATGATGGCGTGGCAGAGATCAAATGGAAGGAAAAAATGAATGGACCAAACCCAGGGAGGTCAATGATACAAAGGATGATATCCCAACCTGACACAAAGCAGAAAGTGTCATGTTCAAGAGTGAGTTGCCAACACAACTGATAGATTTCTAAATTCCCCCCCACCATTCTTGGCAGGTACCCCAATTATTTTTTGATCGCAAGCTTGAAGGGGATAGCATATTCTTGCACTGTAAGTTCATCCTTCGGATGAATCTGACCTAGTAATTTTAACAAGCCCTAGGAAAGAGAAGCTCATGTTCATCATGATGACGAATCCAATGTCATTTAATATTTTAACGAGTCCGACAAAGGTATAACTCGGTATCCTTTTCATGTTTAGAGACTTTGAAAAACACATGTAAAAGAAAACTCCACATGGTCCCTTTCCATATTGTTTCTCTTGAGCCCGAAAAGGTAGAAAACGATACTTGAGAGAACCGCTTGACCATTTCAGTCAAGAAGTACCTTTTTTGTAAATAGTGCCTCCCAGCCCGAAAAAGGGGTAAACTTATACTGGGCACACGACACTTCACATCGGTTAATGAGTTCGAAATGACAAGGGGTCGGTTATCTTTTTGCTTTTAAAGGGTCGAAAAAGATCTTGAAAGCGGACCCCCCATTTTATTTTCTTTTACGAGTCAAAAGGGAAAAACACTTGGCAATCTTTTCATATGAGCTTAATGAGTTGAGGAAAGAGCTGAAATGTGAATTGTCATCATCGTCGAACATCCATCACCTATTGTTGCACAAAAAAAGGTAAAGTGTATTATCTAATTCTTGAGGCAAAATAGGTTAAAATATTTACAAAAACCTGATATTTTCATGAAAAAATGAATAAAAAGGAGAAAAGTAAATATATTTTTACCATTTACCATTTTACCTTGTTGTGAAAATTTTTTACTCACTTTTTCCCTAATTGTTCTGGAGCAGATTGCGGGAGATACGGGAGGTCAATCACCGAGCCGGCAATGACAGGTAAAAGTCAAATCCCTGAGCTCCATTTTCATGTCCTTTATTTCTGTTTTTGACCATTTTTTTAGTTTTTTTAGGGGGTTTTGTAAAAACGTTTTCTCCCTCGGCTGGCACGACTTTCAGGCACAAAATTGCACTCGCTGAGGGCGATTAACAAAGCTAGTCACAATGTCGGTGCAACTATTTTTAAATAGCTGCAACGGTGCCATGAATAGGGAAAAACCTTATTTCCTAAAAAAATCGCAGTTAAAATTCAAATTTTATGGGCGAAGCATGATTGTTGAATCAAATCAATATCTTTTGTAGGAAAGAATCACTGAAAATGGTGGACTGGAAATAATGGGAACATGAGGATGTTGACACCCAGGCAATGAATGACCCAAATTGCCTGGAAACTTTGAGGGCTTGCGGGCTCCTCAATTCTTTCTCATGCCAGGGATGCGGGCCCAACTAGAGTTGCTTCGGTACCTGATTAGTCTTTGGGACATTAATCGGGAGATATTTGTCATTGGTGACCAAGAGCTGGAGTTGGAAACTTTAGATATATACTTCATCACTGGACTGTCCCACCGAGGGGTACCAGTGAACTTGTATGTGTCACGAACAATTGGGACAAGCATATCTTCGTTGCTTGTTGAACACTGCCCTGAGGCCCTGAAATCCAAAAGTGGGAAGATAGAGATTTACAGTGTTCAGGATCTAACACTAAGAGCACTTTTGTTGACCATCAACAAAGTGGCGAGGTCTTCGGTGGAACATGAGACCAAAAAGTTGAAGTTCCTTTATGCTATCAACTGTACAACTCCTACGATCTTCAACTAGGCCGAGGCCATGAAGACCAACATAAAGTGCCAGTTGTCCAAAGCTAAGGCGGGGAATCTGAATCAATTTTGCTTCAGATCTATTCTCATGACCTTCTTCTTGGAATGGGTATCACTGTTCCAGTATCAGTTGACTGAGGTAGATCCTCCTATCCCACACGATCCGCTGATGGCCCGCTGGAGTCGTTTGATGCCCAGGATCACTGGGGGTTAGCACATATCATATCGACTTGCATTCTTTTCATGGATATGATGACATAATACCGTCATGGAGGACTGGCCATACAATGGCACCGACTTCCGTGGAGATCCAGATATGCCCTTACCAGATGGAGAGGATTTTGACGATGAAGGTAAAAATTAGCTTTTTAATTATGAGAATTTTTAATTGTTTTTGGTATATATGTGCTTATAACATTTCTCTTGTTAATGAAGACATTGGACCAGAGTGGCCTGTTGGGATGTCCCCAATAGCCAGGCGCATCCCCCACCCGATTGATGTTGTCACTCCTTACCAGGAGGGGAGTGAAAACGAGGAGGAGATCGCGAGGAACCTTGAGGGGCCGACTTGTGGTATCCCAAACTTGGGTAGGAGACATTCCTCGCCAGTACTAGAGAGACACGGTGGGAGTCTCGAATCAGATCTGTCGATTTCTAACTAGTGTTGCACGAGCTGTATCATGCTACCATGATCACCATACTGATTAGTTCCTAGGTCCAGCATTTACATTTTTTCAGGCCTGCGAGCCACGGATATATGAGGCCTGCGAGCCACCGATGTTATTTTGGACACACATATTATTTTTTGGTGTTCTGATGTATCAAACATTATCACCATATATATATACACATATACATATATATATACATACATATATAGATATATATATATATAATATATATATATACATAATTATATATATATATATTTATATATGTATATATGTATATATGTATATATGTTATATATGTATATATCTATGTATATATGTTATATATATATATATATAATATATATTATATAATATTAATATATTATATAATATAATATATATATTATATATATATATATATATATTATGGTGTATTTTCTTGCTTACTATGGTACAAATGGTTTCTTTTATCTTTTCCCATGTTTCGTAAATGTCTATCCAACGCATAATTAGCTAATGTATCTCTCAATGTATTCATGCGCCTAGGAATATGATGATATGTAATGTAATCAAAATGTCATTCCAATAGACGAATATGAAGATTCATTCTCAATATTGGAGGGTTTCTGACAGAATATTGCTTGTTGAGTTGAAGGATGACAAGCTGTGAATCCAGGTTGACAACCAAATCTCTAATGTGAAGAGAAATGGCTTCTGACAATAGTTCGATGACCACACTGTATTCAACAATGTTGTTAGTTGTGCAATCTAAACAACTATCTTGAAGGTTGATCAGCTCACCGTTAGGGTGGTAAATGGCCCATGCCACAGATGATAGGTTTCGGGTACTACAGCAATCACCATCAGTGAAACTGATGTGAAGAGTTGCAGACATCTGCAAAGCAAGAAAAGCATAGTAAACAAGAAAGTTGTTTGAAAACTAACACACCAAACCACATTGTACAAAAATGAATGACACACTAATGTACACAAGTAACCATGCAAGATGACCATCAGAGTTTTACCGTTGTCATGATGAGTAAGCATTGACGGCCAAATAATAGAGTAGAAATGATATAAGGCTTTGCTCCCATGCCCCCTGGGCGAGGGAGGTTTACAAGTCAGATGACAAACCCAATGTAATAATGGGCAACCAGTAAAAACTCAGGGAGGGAGAAAAATCCTGAATCCATGATGGGATAAAGGTGCCCTCAATTGAAAGATCTTGACCACGTCAGGATAAACTGACACATCAATATGCAGTTGAGAAGAAAACTTCTCAAGACATATAGACATGACCACCAGGCTAGGAAAGAACGAGGAACAATGATGAGTATCGATCCAAGGTGGTTCCCCGAGAGACATGAGTTCCATGATACCTTCATTAGTAAGGAAGGTCTCGGCTAAGGGATCAAGTGATTCCAAAGCACCAAGCCACGGGGATTGAGAGTACGTATCGAGAGAGGTCTTCTAGACAAAGAATTAGAGGATGCAGAACTTGAAGCTGAAACAATTTCCACGTAATTAACTTCGACAGGACTAAGCGGCATAACCTTGCCCTAGGTATCAACAATATCTAGTGAAGGTATGACCCAAGGATTAGATTTAACTGAGACCATGTTGATAGAGACAACATGAGGAGGTGGGAGCGGAAAAATTCCCATTAAGGTAGAATCTTTAAAAATACCTGCCCCCACACTCTCATAGGGAGCACAAGTGTGCTTGACGTAAAGAACATTGCCATCCAAGGAGGAAGAGGCAAAGAAAGACAATTGGGGTCCCTTTGAGCAAGCGACTAACTTCGTATCGTCACAGAAAATCCTTAGTGTAGTGATCTTCCTCACAAATGAGGCAAGGATACTTAGGTTTTCATTGCGAAGATTCGCTAGCAGATGATTTGGGAGGACCTTGTTTTGGGGCATCGGTTTTAACCTTACCTTTGCCTTTCTTCTTTCCTTTTGACGATTTTTCCATTGTGGTAGAATGGATAGTGTGGAATTCTAAGGTTTTACTAGGGCCAGGTGGATTCTGGGATGAACTATTAGGAACAACATTTGAGACTGACTTCTGTTTAGAAGAAGATTTAGCAGTGGTCTGGGACACTGAACCAATAACTCCATCAACGAGAGGTATATATTGTGACTTTAATGCTGCGGAATTGGATGATGGCCATGGAGAATTGGGTAATAAGTCATTCAAAGTGCCAGACTGAGAGTAAACTAGATCCAAGTGCTGGGCACGAGCGATGGCTTTCTCTTCAATAACACATACACTCATAGCTATATCATGAGCAATTCGGGCCACAAACGATTTGGTGAACCATTTAGTGAGCAGCTGATCAGTAATCTCAAATTTGATCAGGCGACATCTACGTCCCCATTCATGGATGTGATTAGAGATGTGTGTCGCAGTATCTTTCTTAAGCGATGTGAGCAAATAGGTGCCAGTTTCATAGCGAACTGGCAGCTGAAAATGCGTGAGGAAAGCCATGGCTAAAGAGTTAAAGTCATGGTAAGTACTTCAAGGTAGCTCGATGTACCACTTAGTTGTAGTGCCTGTGAGGGTTCGTTGGAAAATACTAAGACGAATGGAATCGTCAATGTACGAGTTCGGCAATCACCAAAGGTGATATGTCATCACATGGGATTGAGGATATTTTTTAGCTTTCCCATCGAACTTTGGACAGTTTCTTGGTATCTTGGACGACACCGGAGGCCAGTATGGTGAATGAAGGATTGGATCATTCATAAGGTGAGATACATCTGGCAACTTGAGTGTAGCCAAGAATGGAAATTGGGTGTTAAAAGGCATGGGGGGTCGATAAGCGGGTCTAAACGGAGGAGCCCCTCCCTGCTTGTAAGGATTTTGGCCCCACAGTGGAGGATTTTGGCTATATGTCATTTAAGGTTGCCCCCATTGCGGATTACCTTGACCATAAGGAGGATTCTGACCTTGAATACCTTGGAACTATCCAACATAGGTTGTTGATAAGCAACATATGGGTTAAAAGGTTGTTGAGCTTGTTGACCTTGGACATATGGATATTCGACTTGTTGTTCTTGAACATACGGGTGATGAACCTGTTGCCCCTGAACAAGAGGATTTTGGACCTACTGTCCTTAGGCATAAGGTTGATACACTTGTTGCCCTTGGACATAGGGAATATGTACCTGCTTCCCTTGACCAAAAGAATTTTGAACCTAGTGACCTAGGGCATTAGGGTTTTGTACTTGATTCCCTTGGCTGACAGGATTCTGGACCTATTGACCTAGGACATTAGGATTTTGAGCCTGTTGTTGCAGGGCTTGACCTTTACCCTACCCTTGCAAGGGTTGACTCTGCTGATATGTATACAAAGGTTGCTACAGCCCTAGTTGGTTTTGCTATTGCAAGGGTTGAACTTGCGGTTACAAAATTGTCCCTGAGGCTGCAGAGGTTGGCCCTGTGAGGACATGGGCTGGGAGGTGTGTGGATCATATTTCATCTGCTACTCCATGGTTTGCTGCAACTGTTGCAAGGGCTGACCTTGCGATTGTTGTAGTTGACCTTGCTGCAGGATCATTTTCCCTTGCGATTGCATGGAGAGCCCTTGTTGCAACAAAGGTTAACCTTATGGTAACAAAGGTTTCCCTTGTTGTTGTAGAGGTTGTCCTTGTTGTTGCAAGGGTACTTGAACAGTGCCCCAAAAATTTCCGAACTGAATCTGACCATAGCCAGGCTGAATGTACTGCCTAGATTGCTGGCTGTAAGGTTGATTAACCATTCCTTGAGAACCATATGGAACATAAGGAGTTTGGTATTGGTTCTAAGCCCCATAGTGGTGCTGATACTGAACATTGTTTAATCCAAACTGACCAACAGGATTCTCAACTTGTTGGTACTGGACATTGCTTGATCCAGTTGGATTAGTAGGGTTGTGAATAATACCAGAAGAAGGGTGGTTCATACCAAGAATGTGAGCTTGTGAGCCACTCACATTGGTGGCACCTGACACCACAGGAACATTCAGGATTTCCCCCCTAGGCGGTGGCACAACTTGGCCACTAACTAGAAGGATGGAGGAACTGACAGAGAGATTCTTTGAAAATGTCGGTTGTGCCTGACAGGTAACTGGGATTGGCGATACAAGGGTATTCGGAATGGTGGGTTGCACCGGGACTGAGGTAACAACCTATTGGGAAGTCATGTTCGCAACGAACAGATCTGACGTAGGCATGGCGTGTGATGCCCAAATAGGGTTATGGTAAAGTGATGAGTCATTAGGTGTACCTGAAACCAACTGTGCCGAAGACACATAGTTGGGTGGAAAACTCGTGGGAATACCCCCTGAATAGGGGAAACCCTCGAGGAAAAGGTTGTGCTTCCTCCTCGACAGTGTGTGGAGTAGAAACTTTGGACTCTTCTAGAGAGGTTATTGGAGCATTGCGTTTAGGTTCCATGTCTGGAAACAAACGACGACGAATGGCTGAAGAAGTACGAGGGGATAGTTCCGAAGGAACACCCGGCTGGTCGTACGGACTGTAAGGATGCTATAGTGATATCACAACAGGGTCAAACAAAGGATTTGGAGGATAGATAACCAGTCCAAGCTAACTGTTAATGGTCGGCGAGTCCTCAGGAGTTTGAACGGGATTGTCCAGAGAATCCGGGCTAAGATTAGTAGATGACCCAGTATTGAAAGTAGGTGGAGGATGAGATGACAAAGGTTGAATACTCAGAACGATTCCGAGTTCAACACCTTGGTCCTCGAGTGACTCTGGTAACTCAGGAAACGACTCCTCAAATAATCTTTGATGCAGGAGCATTCAGCTCAAGAGAAATCATTGTAAATAATAGACATAGGGGGTCATGCTTTTGTGGAATTAGTTTCCTAAGTTCCAAGTCAGTTTAATATCTAGGCTTTTAAGTGTGATTTAATTAGATATTCTCAAAATAAATAAATAAAACTAGGAGAGCTTTTAGGCATAAAAGGAATGGATGTGGATCATTAAGTGATAAGGAAGCTTTTCTATTTTAGAATAGGGAAAAAGATGGAATAAAGCCTTAAGATGCTTTTTTCCATATGTATGCATTGCATGTAGAGTTTTAGAGCTTTTAGTTGAGTGATTTTAGATCATGCTAAGTTTTATAAATTATGAAGCCTTAAAGGCATGGAAGAGGAGAGGGTGACTGAGAGGTTTCCTATTTGGGAGCCTTCGGGCAGTTTGTAAAGGGCCAATGAGTTAGAAATCAGGCCAAGGAGGGAGATTAGTATGTAAGTGTTGCATGTATTAATACAAAATTTAATTTTCTGAAGATTATG
Organism: Pinus taeda; assembly: GCA_000404065.3. Taxonomy (NCBI): domain Eukaryota; kingdom Viridiplantae; phylum Streptophyta; class Pinopsida; order Pinales; family Pinaceae; genus Pinus; species Pinus taeda. The sequence goes on along the minus strand of APFE030633322.1, from coordinate 6,243 downwards.
TCTCATTTCTAAATTATGGTTGTGCAATTAAATTTGGTTGGTAATTGATTGGTAATTAAATTTACAAGAGCTGTTGACGTCTGAGAAACACAGAAAATTAATCTTGAAGATGCATTGAATTATATGGTGAACGAACTTTCCCCTCGACGCTTTAAAAATCCAACGATTTTATGTTAATGCGGATGCATGCATTCAACAGGTCGAATTGCAGTATTATCTTCGCTTGATGCCTTTTCCAGCTAATGAAGTTGTGAACATTCATATATTATATGCGTGGAGTTCCATTGTTCTTTGTCGAATTCCGAGCTTCAGTTGATAATCAGCGGTTTATATATTACATGCGTGGCGTTTTCCTGGTTCTTTGGCCGCCTGAGAGGCGAGCAAACTCCTGAGCAATGGTCGATGTAGTCACGCTTGAATATAGTGAAGTTTACAATGCGCAGTATCAGAAGCGCAATTAAGGTGCAACATGTTTCATCGTATGGTAAACGAGGTAGTGTACAATGAGAGGAAGCTGTTGGAGAGAACCGTGGGAACACGATATTGAATTAGATTATTAGCTCAATCACAGATTATGAATTCTCTTTCCCTGAGCGCATTTCCTTCTCTACAGTCAGAAAAGGGGCAACTCAATGCATCTTTGTGTTAGAGTAAAAATCTATTTAATTGCTGTTGAATAATTCTCAGTGGAGGACAGTGTGAATTGAGTACGCAGGTTTGGTTCTGTGTCAAGTGTAAGAGGTATATTTGACTTTAAAAAGTGCATGCGTAAGATTTAAGTTTATAATTGAATGAAATGGGATGGAGTTTTAATACATGGCGCATTTTTTTAATTAAATTTTTTTTGTGAAATGAAATATGGAAAGGCACATGTACAAGATTTGTCTTTGGATATAAATTGGGGTTGGAAATGCAGATTGCAGATTGAGATCATGTGCATATGGTAGAGACCAAGCAAAAAATTTAGCGATTGGTTAAAATCCTTTATGTGGCTTTTATATGTGAGTTTAAATCCCATAAAAATTTTGATTATTGGATCTATGATTGTGAGAAAAGTTTCCACAAATGATACTGAATGAAATTGCCGGATTTAAGAAGTTAATTTTGATTATATGTTGAGAGAAACTTTGTTGGAAGATTCTGGGTTTGCAGGGTAGAGTGGTAGAGCCGTGCATCAGGTGGTATCAGAGCGGGAATGAAGAAGTTTGTTTTTTTTTTAGTACAACTGAGAATTAAAGTGTGTTTTTGAATGTGTGATGAATGATTGAAAGAAAGATCAGATTTTTAAGTTTGATATGTAGCATACACAATTGCAAGTGAACGAGATTGCAGAAGTGGAAAGAAGACAAGATCATGCAGGATCTTAAAGGTGAGATGATTTTTTGAGTTAAAATTTATGATTGAAGTTTATGGTTGCAGAGAAGGTGGCAGTGAACCTGGCGTTCAGCTGAAGGCTGAATAAGGAGGACAATTGCAGTGTCCTGAAGAAGAAGGTGAGTTGAAGAGATAGCCTGAAGAGAGTAGAGGAGTGCTCAAGAGGTTCTAGAGGCAGTGAACCAGTACTTACCAAAAGACTAAGTGAGGAGAGCTTGGTGAGGTAAGTGGCAGCAAGAGAGATTGCTATTGCAGAGGCTAGTACAACTCATGGTGAGCGAGAAACTCATGAGGAAGCAGTCTACCAGAGGGAGAGGGACTTTCAGAGGAAAAGGAAGTCAAGGTGGTAGTGGAAGATCTACAGCACCTAAAGAAGGAGCTAGCAGTAGCTCAACCCAGCATGCACCCACAGGAGGTGATGAAAGAGGCAGAAGGAGTTTTTTCTAGAGGAAGAATAGGTTCAGAGAAATGCCACAGAGATGAGATGACTGCAGAAGTTCGAAAAAGAGAGATCGCAGTAATAAAAGTACAGTTGCAGGTACTAGAAGAATGGCTACAAGAGCAAAAAAACAGAAAGGAAAATGGATCTTTCCACTGAAAGGAAAGAGAGTGGTGTGGCATCAATTGCAGAGGAGGTTGAGACAAATTGTGATTGCCTTGTTGAAAAAGGGACTTAAAGTTCTTGTGCCAGAGATGAAATTTGAAGATTCCACATGTAGATCTGATCAAAGGGAAGTGCTGAAGAAAGCAGTCAAGACTAAAAAGTCTTGCAGTTTTAAAGCTGATGAGTTGTGTGTGTTTGCAGGTGCAGAGGAGGTTTCCATTAATGAAACAAAGGAGGAGATCATTGATGATTTCTTGAGTTATTGGGTATGTTGGATAGGTAAATCCCCTCTACGGATAGAGGCGATCCCTACTAGCCCAACAGGGGTCTAGCAACAATCAA
>APFE030633318.1:0-10299 GCA_000404065.3 Pinus taeda | reverse complement strand
TACTAAGAAAAGGAAATGAAGAGGGAAAGCGAAACACAAATGGAAAAAAAAAAAAATAGGTGGGAAAAATGTAATCTAATGAGAGAAAAACTTAAAGCAAATGCAATAATGTTTGTTTTATTTTTTGATTTATTAAAGTATGTTTTTCTCATTTATTTTATGTAAACTCTATTGCAAAATTTTATAATAATAATTGGAATTGTAAATTTTAATTATGAAAATTATTATTTTTTTAAATATTTTAATTTCTTTCGAAATAATTAAATAAATTTATATATTTAAAATATAATTGAAGTAAAATAAAATGGAAAAATAAAACAATGCAATAATAATTAGGTAGTGGGAAACTATTCTCAACTCAAACTAATAATAACTTTTTATCACATTTTCTACTTAAAAGATAAATCTTCCACCAAAATCTAAAAAACAATGCTCTGCTCTCACATTAACAACAACATTATATAAAATTATTAACTTTGAAAATAGATCTTTCACTTTGACCAAATTTATGAGAAGGAAAAAAGTAGACTTCCGATTAACCATATAATGATTTAGTTCGTCAACTCACCTAAAAGCTATAATTATAATTTTGTTCGTTTAATAAGAAGTTACACATTGTAATTACCAAGGAGGCCATTAGCGTGCCATGAATCCAAGTTTCCGCCACCATCACATTGGCATGGGACACAACATTCAAAGTATTGCACTTCAAGAACACAACAAGTGGCAGTGGTGGAAATGGGTGTATTATCCTGCGTGTAGGAATGTCCAACACCTCACTCTGAAGGATATACCACCACCTGCCCTTTGAAGGATATACGACCACTTGCTCTTTTCTCAAGTACTAGTCTTTCTACTACCCGACTCTCCAACCATGTTCTCACACAATTCCAACCTTACTACCCGACTCTCCAACCATGTTTTCACACAATTCCAACCTAATTCCCTGGGTTCAACCATCTCATTACCTGCTCCTTTGAAGATATCGAATTCATAGGTGATTCATATGAAAAACAACACACCAGATTAAGTCTCCCGGCCAACCGTGAGGTCAGCCATGGTGACAGTTCTGATATGGATTCTGCATATCTAAACTTGATTACAACCCTGAAGAGTAATGTGGAAATAATCCGAACTAAATTACAGCATAACAAAATATTGAGAGAGGGAAGCAACGCTATCAAATAACCATCAAAATATTCAAATAAGCGAACCATAGAAAACCAAATTGCATTTAGTTAATTAACTCGCTGTGGGTCTGGGTTTAGATACATTCTGGGGTCGTAATATTATGTCGAACCCCTATAAAAGATAAATTACAGTCCTGTGTAAGTTAAACCAAAAGAAAAGAAATTCTTCAGACAATTTAATGGTTCGTAAGACTACAACCGGTGGGATGCATAGATACCATCTGACAAAACTATTTACTTAAACAAAAAGTAAGAAAACTAACCAAAGTAGCCATGACCATATAACTTAAGATCTCGTTCCGACTATTCTGGAGCGGAGCAACAAAAGAACCTGGAAAAATAAGTTGTGTTAAATGGAAACAACGACATAGCCCTCAATGTACCCAGAATTTGACCTTGGTAACCCTTATGCCCAATGCAACGCATAAAGTTAATATTGCACTCTTCCCACCTGCCACAGCATTTTAATAAATTGAAATTTTCCAAGAAAAAAAGCAACAAAATTATATTTTTACAACTATTAAATAATAAATCCACATGAACTAAATATAGTATAACAGTTTCTTCACACATACTCCCATTCTGGCCGGTGATAAAATTAACCCATTCACTGAATTCGGTCTTTAGACTGCTGTGGCACATGAAATTCTCCACGGAAATTTTCAAAATCGTACCAGCGCGGCCTCTTCGACTGCTTACCCGAAATTCTTCAGAAGGATCAGTCACATCCTCCATTGATTTTTTTTACTCACGGAGTTGATGCCACTCTAGCAACCCAGGATTAACAAAACAAAAAAAATTAAACGAAAAAAAATTTAAGAATGCGCACGGTCAAATATCTGAAATTTGGGAGTTCATGACATAGTTGAGATACCTGAAAAGCGGGGTTTCAGTGGTGATATCCTGTGCATGTATGTACCCCAAAAGCTAATAAGCAAATTTTAAAGCCTTTGAAATGATGAGGAAAAATTGCAAACGGAGATGGGTTAAAATTAATGAACAATGCAATAGAAGGGCCAAATTGGACAAGAGGGCTTAAGAGTAGATGCTTACCTGTTGTTACAAGAGGGACCGTGGCTCACACCCAAGGAGGGATGACTGTAGTTAACATCGTTGCAGTTTGTGAGTTGGGTTACCATTATGCAGTAAAGAATATAGCAACAATTTCATAATAATTACACACCCTCACGTTAGCACTTCGCAAGTGGTGGGCTCTGACCATGCAGCCCTGGAGATTGCAGGTGAAATTGAGACAAGTGAAACCCCTGTTGCGATGCGAAAGTAAAAACCGTAAGGAACCCCTTAATATTGATAAGTTAGAAGACGTTTCTCACCCAATGAGAAGACTACTCTCGCCATGCAAATCTGCACACTAATATTCCTCGTGCTTTCTTTCGAAACCAACCAAAGAATACGAAAGAAAAAAATATTAATTGAATAGACTTTCACTACCTCAATCCATTTCTGATTAAATCTACTGTCCTCGTCTTGCTACATCTGCAACGCAAAACACTCAAAGCAGCCTTTAAGAACTTTACACGGTCGGAGACTCTACGCTCAACCAGTGAGGTCTGGTACTTTTATTCCAACAAAATTGGCTACTTCCAACTCCAAGCCTCTTGTTGGAATACTTACGAACGTTCCATGCATTCAGATGTAATATGCGGATCTGGCATTACTCAAGCGATACCCAGATTTGTAGGGAACGACTCATGACACGAATCCACTTGTGTTCCACTATTTGTACACTTCATACATGGACGAGCTTCCATCCACATTATACTTCGCACATCCGGAAACAACTCGCATCACTGCTTCTGCAACAAGGACTCTTCTTCTTATATCGTCGAATCCTCCAACTGTGCAGCATGAGCAACAGCAAATGACCTCATCCATGAAGTGATGGCCTGGATGTTCCCTTTGCGCTCTTTAAATCTGTACTAGCATTACTGGATAGTGAAGATCTCCTTTGAGATGATCTCCTCTATCAAGAAGAAAATTGGCACTGGTTCGCTGATCTAGATCCGCCCTGGTGCCAGATCTGCCTCTGCGCTATGCAAATCTTCCTCTTCCGTGGAGGTGTATGGATGCCCCATGTTTGACTCTCTCCTAGCGGTAGATCCACACCGGATCTGACTAGTTATTTTTTCATCCAAACATTTCACACGTAGACCTAACCAGATTTATCTTGATACACATATCTATATCCAGTATCTTCATACACATACCTATCCTTCATTTAAGTAGATCTGTTCACAATTACATTTTACACATCATATCTGGCCAATAAAACTTAACATATCAGAAGAAAAAGCATAGACACGGTAATATCATTACTCCCACTCTAATACCACTGTCATATTTAAAAGGCGAGGTAAAATAGAAATATTAATCACGAATAGAAATAACCAGCAATCATACATAAAAAGTATCAAGAATTATTTAGGAAAACCCTTACTCTAAATCTAGCCTAATAGAATTTTATTAGATTTTGGCTAAAATATTTACCAAATTTGTAGTGAGTTTTACTCAACCCAAACAAGAATTTGTAGGGAGTTTTACTCAACCCAAACAAGAATTTGTAGGGAGTTTTACACAACCCAAACAAGAAAAATTTCAGAGTGTTACCTGTTGCGAGGCTGGAAGCATGTCCTCCCTCCAGGATGATAACGAGAGGCCGCCATGGAAGTTCCAGAGCTTCGAGGAGAAAAATTCGTAGGCACAATGAAACCTCAGCTCGCGCGCAGCGAAGAGATTAGTTACCAAACCGCCTCGATCAATCCCAGCCGTTGGATATAGGTACCTTGTCACCAGCTAACTGGCCACCATGCAAACAACCACATGCCACCAACATGCAAATCATCAGAGACAAATGTTTGACACAGGGATGGATGGCTCCAATAAGCCACAGGTATAGCGACTATCCTAAGTTTCATCAAAATATGCATTTGTTAAATTTCAAATAGATTATCCTAAGTTTCATCAAAATCATGTAGTCTCCCTGGCAATAAGAGGTGCAAGTTGAAAGTTTGGATAAAAGTGTGTTTGCAAGCATATGAGCAGAAAATTTTATTTCAAACATTGGTTTAAACTTAACATGTACCGAAAATTCTATTTGGTCAAAGTTAATTAATCGCTGGTCAACGATCTATCGATCGCTATTAGTCCCAGGCAGGGACTAATAAAATGAAAAAATTGTAAATGGAAGGAAAGATATCGTAATTAATGGCACCAAACCAGATGCCATAGAATTTTTATCCTTCTACTTAGGAATTTGTTTCATGCTATTTATGTGAATTTTTTTATATAACAACAATGGACAACTAATAATGATAGTATGATGTCTTGATTTATTTATTTTGTTAAGAAATTTGGATTTTTGAATGCTTGTTTCAACCAATAATTGCTTTAAAAAAAGGTGGACCATCGTTTTAACTTCTCCACGGCACCCAAATGCAGGTATCATTAGTACAAAATATCAAGCCGCCAAGGTAGCATGCTGAGCATTTCCATGCACTCTAAGGCTAAAAAAGAAGCAGAAATGAACCAAGTGCAATGCTAAATCAACCCACCGCATTGTATCCCTTGCTCTGTAGTGGAACTCTGTTGTGCAAAAGGGTTTAGCAATATACAAAATCGAAGAAGATAAAAACATATCCATTTTCATAAATAGAAATAATTATTATGTAGACTTACAATTAACAGAGATAATCGGATGGCATTCACACAAAAGGAATCGGATGGTCTGTTTTTCAGAACTCGTCTCGTACTCCCACTCAATTGGATCGTGCTATGCAACATGTAATTCATAGAAATTTCCATGGGATTATAGTTCTCCTTTTGGATTCCTTCGACATGCCTTGAGCGTTTAGAGGATGGTCAAGACTGGTGGTATGCATGCATCTGCATTCTCTGTCTAGATGCCAAAAAGTTAGGCATCAACTCTCACTTAGTTGTGCACCAACCAGCGGTTTGATTCGCTCTCTCCACCCATGGAAGGCATGGAAAGCTCCTTATTTATTTCATCGTCTCCACAACGGCTATGCTTTTTTCAATTTACTATTTCCCAGAACACGTCATGTCCGTTTTATGCACCTGCCATCCCACACTCTCCGCCATGTTTTCCGGTTTAAAGTGCTTTCTCTGTGGTCACCACACTCCTAGATACCCATTTTCAAATTCAGAGTGGCGTTGTTGGGCGATGTAGAATTGACTTTAAATTTGTTAAAGTCCGTGACCTATATTATAAATTTGGAATTATATATGAGTGGCAAAATTTATTAATCTAAATGCAAATTAGAAATATTCTAATTATAAATATAGTAAAATTTATTAACCATAAATTTAATATTAAAATACTAAAATTTGTTAACCATCCTTGTGATATTAGTAACTTAACTATCCATTTGAGATTAACAATTTTGCAAGTTAGTTATTAAAAATTAATGTAACAAAGTAAGTAAGGAACACATTACATTTTTAAGATTTATATTAAATATATTAATCACATGTCTAAATAATATACTTATTCAATACTATATATATAACTAACAATGCTGAAAATTTTGACTTTTTAATTCTAAAAGAATAAAATCCACATCAGTTAAATAATTTATCTCAAATTTGTTTTTTTATTATCATTATTTATTTCATTTTTATTTCTTTTAATATGAAATTTTATATTATTAAGATATACATATAAATTATATTTAAAATTTTACATACTTTGACAAGGAATAGTCATTGTAGCAGTTGTTTCTTGTCTATTATTTAGTTATTTCTAATTGATTATAATATTTTTTGTGAGCAAATTATTGTCATTTATTATAGTGAATGTATGGTTAATCAAAATATAAAGATTTTTATATGTTAATCAATAGCTTTATCTAATATAATTTTTCATGCTTCAACTAATACATTCTCAATGCTTTAAATGGAAAAATATTGCTCGTTATCTCAAAGCTTCATTAGCTTCATAACTTTGATTCTAACTATAATATCACTAATTTAGCTTACAATCCTTTTGTGACCATCACAACCATCATGTAAAAGAAACTAAGTAAAGGTGAAGATACTCCCACAAGACACACCAAAGGGCCTTTGTAACACTTAGAGAACCCATGTATTTACATTGAAGGTAATTCCATTGATATCCTAGAATTTTGGAAATATGTAATTGAATAGCAATAGGAGCATTGAAGAAGAATATATGCAATTTACCATGAATTATACTTGTGCCCAAAGCTACCATAAGGTATTCTAGTACCTATTTGGAGGCATGAGCTTCTCCTACTATTGGTGCAATCATAAGAAGAGTTTCATCTACAAATTGTTGATAAAATGCAATTTGATCATCCCCGTGAAGTTCCATACCCCTAGTTTTGTTTGAGGGTACCATAACCTTAATAGCTCAACTCATTCCTTTTTCCCATTAATAAGAAGTAGGATAATGGGTCTCCTTGTCTAATTCCACAAGGTGGACTAAATGTTGAGGAGGGTGGTCTATTAATGAGAATCAAGAAGAAAGCTTTGGAAATAAGAGAGATAATCTAATTTATCTATTTTTCAGAAAACCCAAAGGTGAATAGGATGTGATAGATGTATTGCTAGTTGAGTATATCAAAATAATTGGGCATGTCAAGCTTAATGTCCATACTCAAATTTTGAAATCTTTATAGATTGAATCAATTCATGGGCCAAAAGGATGTTATAAAGGATCTTTCCACCTTCACCATAACTAGATTTCTCCTAGAAGATGAGATTTTACATTCTTTGTCATGTCTTCCTTAGGAATAAGTGTGAAGTAGGCGTTATTGTGTTTTCGAGTATTGGGGATGTTATGCAAAATAAGTAAAATATTGATAGCTAAATGAATGAGAGAAGAAAATAAAATTATTCCATTTATCCATGTTTTAACATCAACATCATAACACAGTTTCAACCCTAAAACACAATTAGGTCTTGAAGTTATAGTGAGATGCTAACATTGAAAAGGAATTGACAAATTACTACTAATATTTTTCTCACTAAAACAAAAAGGTATTTAAGGGATTCTATTGAAAGAATTACATAGAACATCCCTAGTTTGAGTACTTAGAAGCACAACAAAGCCTTTCTCATGCAGATATCAATTCAAGACATGGAACTAGTAGCCATTTAAATGTTCAAAGAAAAACTCCTATACTAGACGGGTTTACCTATACCAGATGGCTTTACCTCCTCCTCCTCATCCACCATGACTTCCTCCTCTTCCTTTCTTGAAAACTTAGAAAAAAAAATAAAATTTCATATGATTTCATCCTCTTTATTTAGAATACTTATTGAGTCATTCTTTCCTCCTCCTCAGAAAACTAAAGAAAATAAATTAAAATTGTATATCATTTCATTCTCTTTATTTAAAATACTTATTGATTCATTATTTACGGTGATAATTGAGATATATACATGGTAATGTAACAAATAATATGTAAAAATAAAATGCCATATAAATTAGTAATTATGAGAACAACAATTTAATTTATAAAAAATTGTAAATTTTATATAAATAATATGTAAAACTATTGAGAAATCACAAAAAAATCAATATTTATTTTGAATCTCTAGTACTATTTAAAATCAATAAATTAGTTATATAAAATCTTTAAGAAATAAAACAAACAACAATCTATAAATATAAGTAACATTCAAACGCAAAACACAACGAAACTTCAGAAAACTTCAGCTAATCATAAGCATTACCATGCAACACCACAATGCATGTTCTACAACCATAATAATATTACAATATCGCATATCTGGTCTCAAATGTAACTACAAATATGTTCCTCATGATTAGACCAAATCAGGTTACGGTGGATGAAACACAAGATTACAAAAACAACAGTATGTCATTAATCCCTTCGCTCCTCATGTATACGTGTATTTCAATACCTTCTCTGTGTTTCAACTAATTGATCATGATCTCAACTAATTGTAGTTAGTCAACTTTTACTCTTATCTTTGTTTATTTCGCAGAAGCAAATTTAATTGGCTGGGGTGAGGACTAATTGTAGTTGAGTGGGAGGACGGAGGAATATTGATGATGAAGTGATCAGACTTTCCAATGTGTGAACAAAAGGATAATGGAACCCGAAAAGTATCAATAAGTGTGTCCTATAAATGCAGAAAAATAATTATAAACAAGAGCTCAACATTTCAAATTATCCATAAATGCTATCCATAGTTGCAGAAAACAAGGCCTACCTTGGCGTCGATAAGCAACTTCTATGCAACTATATGTTATTAAAATATTGATTATTTTTAAGATATTAACCCTACGATTTATGTTGATTATGTAGTAGTATAGGTGTTGTGTAGGGTGGGAAAATGTATTTATGTGCTGAAAGTTCATCTACTCCAACGACGTCTTCCTACTCAGATAAGATCATATAATGAGATGCCGAGATCGAATAGCCGGCCAACATGAAATCGGTTAAACATTCGATCTCGTGTGGGTTTGGACGAATTAAATGAAGATGGAAGATTATCTCCTCCGAAGATTAGATGAGTTCCAAACATTGCCTATGTTTTACATACTTGGCCACCATACAGCTAGTGCAGTTTCCTTGAAATCTATCGAATAATTGAATAGTTCTTGTGCTCCATAAAAAATAAGCATGGGCTCCTGATCTCGGGCTTCAGATTTCGATCCTAGGTTGGCTGGTTGAAATTCGTATCAAGAACTATATGAATTTTACACTAATATGAAAAAATGAGTTTATACTTAGTCTGGAAGCCTATCCTAAGGAAGACCTTCAAAATATTATAAGTGATTTTTGTTGCACGCAACACAAATTTGAAAGCCAATACAGAAAGCAAAACCTAGTTCTTTCCTAGTTTTTATATGCGTAAGTTAGGATAGGAACATCTTTGCGTTTTTACAAAAGCAGCAACAAACGCCCATGCATAAACATCCATTTTTCAAAGGATGTGAAAGTATGTAATTAAAAGGCCGAACCTGGTTATATGTTAGTTTACCTTTTGATACTTCAGACCTTTACGTTTTATATACATTCCTTGTCGCCTCAGAACAGAGCTTTTTATAAAATTGCATTACAATCTCTGTGCGTTGTTTAATACTGTGATCGTGGAGTAAATATCTCGGTGTGCCAAGAACGCGGACGGGCCCTGCGTGCATGGTATACCGATATTTTAATTATGTTTGCATTGTATTTACATTGTGATTTTAATTACATTTTACAGTCAAGCGTTTGAATGGTATTTGATATTGATTTATATGCTCAGGGATTTGATTGATGCTTATGTTGTGTTTATGAATGCGTTGTTAGATGTCTGTGTATGTGCTCAAACAAACCCTCATCTGGATTGTGAATCATATCCTGTAAAGGATTCAATCCAGGGTTGCTTTGTAAAGCACTGATATGGACGATGCTTATGATTTTTATTTTGCATGCTTACAATAAATATTCATGACTGTTGAGTGCCATTAAACAGGGGTTTCATGTTTGGTGTCTTTGTCTGTGTAACCCCTTATTGTTATTAGTTCAACCCACTTATTATATTGATGTACGCATGTAGTGCCCATATTTTTACTATTGTGCCCCATAGAAGCCCACTATTGTTATTATTGTGCCCTTACATTATTATTGTTATGTAGGCTCTGATTATGTTATGACCCCTTAGACTCCTATATATAGAGATGAGGTCTTTTCATTTGAATCATCCAAGAATTGTTCATTTATGTAATGTAAAGGAGGTTGCCCCCTCGAAGAGGCTGAATTCTAAGGCGTTGATCTATCTTTTCTATCTTTTCTTGAGTTGGTTTCAATAACATTTGGTATCAGAGCTTTGGATTCTAGGGTTTCGCTGCTCCAAACAGGTCATCATGGAATTTTCGCTATAATTTTTTTTCTGCGACATTTCAGAAGTCGAAAAAAAACCCATTTGAGAAGACTTCTCTCTAAATCTTGGATCCGAATTTTAGAGAGTTTTGCGCTATATTTACAGAGATAGGATCTGAGGAAGTTGGTCCTTTTGCAGAATCCTGAATTACATTCAAAACAGGTGACCTGGGGAAAATCATCATAACTTTCTCTCTGAGCATCAGATT
>APFE030633312.1:0-14180 GCA_000404065.3 Pinus taeda | reverse complement strand
GCCTAGGAATCCCTTGACCAGTTTTGGCAGGATACACGATAAAGCCTGAGGGAGAAGTCTCAATTTAGGGCATAGTAATCTGGCCTTGGATTGTGATCGGAGCACTGGTTTTGGTGTGATCACGGTTTGGTGAGGGTGGAGGTGGTTTAACCTTCGGATTCCCTTGGTTGTTCTATGAGATCCCACATTCATTCTTGGAATATGCAATGGAGGTGATTGGCTAAAAGAGAGATTTGGTTCAGCCATGTCTACGGTCGGGTGGTATGTGGAAGTCCTGGACCTGGTCAGATTTACCTGTGACTAATAAAAGCTAAGTTCTCTTACTTTTGCATTGCTTTATATGTGGATTTAATGGCTACCATATCTATGATATTTATATGGTTTTATGCTAGTTATAAGCATGGTTAAATGACTAGTTCATGTCATGGTTATTTCATGTATTTGCTTGTAATTGTTAAATGGATGGATGCAAGACCTAATTGATGATATAAGAGTTCAATGGAGAAGGAGGTGATCCTTCTAGTTATGTTTCATAAGTTATTTCAGCCATTTTTTCTCTTTTTTGTATCCTAAGCCTGTGGGTTGCATTGATGCCAAGTGTTTAACGGAATGCCAGCCCCGGTTGGGGATGCTCAGGCCTAGTCCTGAGGTTTATTTTTTATTTGTTTTTATTGTCATCATGTATTTGATGTATTCTGAAGGTTATAACAAATTTTGGGCAAAGGTCGGTATTCTGAGCTAGAAAAGTGGCTCAAGTCTCGGAGACATTAGCACACATGCCTGTGAGAGTGACTTTTCCTTTTGGTTGTTGTCTTGCCTATAGCATGATAACGACCAAGGGATAATACACTTAAATCATCGGTGGGACTCAAGGACATGATGTTTGAGTGGCTGACATGTCTCTTGAGGGTGTTTTTCTTGATGTAGATGGGTTTGTTTGATATGTTTCTTTGGTTCCATTTCCTTAAGGTCACCAAGGAAGTTGAATCCCTTATAGCATCCTCTCTTGTCGCATGTTTACCCCGACTAGCCAATTGATTAGGTGGACCTAGGAGGAGGGGGTGTTGCAGATTTGTATCAGAGCCAAGTTTCACTCTCCTTGGGTGAATGTGTTGGTCATGAATGCATGTGTTTCTCTTACACTTGCATTCCATGTGCTTGTTGCATTGCGTCATGTTGATCATGATTGTAGTAAGGTTGTCATGAGGAACTTGGTGTGATTTTGTGGGATGCAACGTCAGAAGTATATGACTGGTTGCATATGGTTATATCTCACTTACGTGTTGATTATATGTCACTTGACTACATCCTTGTATGTCAGGTGCATTCTTGAATGTTTTGATTATATGTATCAGTATTGTAGGTTGATTACAAGAATTAATCGCTTATGCTCGCCTACATGCGTTCATACGTATGTGTAGCTGATTAGGCATTGATTATGCATGTTGATAGTTTCATGTGGATATGTGTGCAATGGAGTAATGGTTGTTGTTATGCATGAGGTCATAGCATGCATTGTGGATATGCCCTTGCATTGATGACTGGACCCTAACTAGAATGATATTTATGTGTTCATGCACTTATTCCATATATGTCTATATGATATTAGGATTATGTTATACATGTATTACATTGATTTGATGATCTTGCAGACAATGTATCCTCCTAGAATTATGCTATGGTAAATTGGTTAATTGTGATTTGGTTTAGCTGACATAGTATGCCTTGCAGGAAAGAGATCAGATGGCTAGCAAGGTGGTAGACTACATAGAATCTTCCTATACATCAGATGGGCAGCATGGTGTGGGGCACTCTTCTGACTTGGTAGACACATTGAGAAGCCTGAAGGAATAAATAAGGAGTTGCAAAGCAGACAATGAGAAAATCATGCAGGCACAAGAGAAACAAGCAGAGGTGAATGTGATACTATTTCAGAGTTTGTCATGTTTGCAACGACAGAGATCACTTCGGATAAGCCATGGACTTGAGGATAGAACTAATGGGGAATATGCAATAAGTATCCTAGTAGACAGAAGTCAGATAGATCTCACATGATCAAAGATGGCATGTTGTTGGACACTAAGGATAGGAGAGGTGATCGACGCGGGTACTATTCCAGTTCTGGCTCATACATGCATCATGATCATCATCGCTATCATCCTTATAGGAGAAGTGATATGGGATACTTTCCGGATGAGTTTAATAAGTTAAAGCCACCTACCTTTGATGAAGAGATGAAGACATCACAGGATGCAGAAGCAAGTTTTCTTGGTATGAAGAAATTCTTTTGTTGCACGATTATTCAGAAAATATGAAAGAAAATATAACCACTTTCAATCTCAAAGGTAAAGCAGATATTTGGTGGGAAGATGTGAAGTTGTAAAAGGTACCATTTCTATGGTCAGTGTTGGAAGATGGACAATTGAAGCTGTAAAAGATACACACTAGCCAGAATCTTGCAAATATGTTAACAAAAGTTGTAACCACGGAGAAACTGAGATTTTTCTCGGTTTCAATTGGTCTTCAAGTATGATGATGAAGATGAAAAACAACTAGGTCCAAAGTGGATTCATTGTCCAACAAATGAAGCAACAGTGGAGTTGATATAATCAGTCTCAAAGTGGGAGATTGTTGGGTGTGGAGCCTGATTATCTTCTTTATTCAGAGGTATTGCCACATTGGACCCTGGTTCATAATGGGGCGGAAATTCCGCCCATTTTTTTGTCACTAGGGGAGGCGACGACAATTTTTATGAGCCTCCCCTTGGTGGGGTTGGGGGCACTGCCCCTAAAGCTAAAAAAATAGATGTAAAATTTCCATGTAAAATATTTTCATTTCACAGTCAATCTGGGCCATTCATTAGGTGGATGATTTAACAGTAGAAGTTATGTTTAATTTAGGGTTTTTTTCCCTAGAAGGCAACCCCTCGTTATATATGAGGGAATTGTATTGTGGATGAAGATATGTGTATTCTGGGCGAGAAAGAGAGAGGACATTGTGTAAGAGCGAAGAGGAAATTACAGGGGATCAGCCATAGGTTGTATCTCTTCATTTTGTTGGATAATATAAAAGGAAGGACTGGTTGTTTCTCCATGGATGTAGTCCAAATTGGGTGAACCACGTTTATCTATGTCTCTCTCTTGTTTTATGCATTTTATGTGTTTGTGTTTTTGCAATATTTTATGTGTTTTATTGCTCTGTAATATATAATTTTATAACATGCCCCGCACACTCATCGATGGCTTGGTCTATAAATGGTGTGGGAAGTTTTCTTTTGGACAAGCTTTGTTCAGATCACAAAAGTCTATGTAGACATGAAGGGTGCCTTTTTCTTAAGAATGAGAACATGATTGGATACACATATGGTGTATTCAATGGGATAGATGAAACTAGCCTGCTTGAGCTTATCGATTTTAGCTTTGATAGCTTCACATTTGGAAGTATGGATAGGCCTTTGCTTTTGGCGAAAAGGGATGACATTAGGCCAAGTGTAAATGTGATGTTCAATAATGGAAGGATCAAGTCTTGGAATTTCATAATAAGACGAGGTGAGAACATCACGAAATTATTGAAATAACTTGATGTAAGCATTGATTTCTTTGGGGGTGCATTGTGCCCCCAAAATGATATTTTCTTCGATCCCTATTTTATTCGAAATGTTAATTTTGATGGTAGGGAAAAAGTTATCCATATTCCTTCTTCAAAAGCATCTGGTGTAGGAATCGTATTTTCAAACCAATCAAATTCACCATGAATGAATTATTTTGACTCCATATCATATTGATCATGGGTTTAATGCGGAAGGAAGTACGCATAATGGTGCATATCATCCCAAGGATACTCATGGGTGGTCATGGCTTCCATGATGTATTCATCAGAATGGAAGATGGGGGGATGGGAGGGAGATAGACTACATGCTGAAGAGGAACTAACTTAGGCATCTTCAGGAGAGACAAGGTTCACATACGCATCGTCGACGTTGGGAGACATATGACTAGTAGATGGGAAATCTACCGATGTTGAGACCAAAGTGTTCATCGAAGAAGGTTCAACAAAATATTAATAGGAGACATCTAGAGAGTTCTAATACATCGATCTCATGGATGATGATAGGTAGAGAATATGAGCGGTATTATCCATCATCATGACATCAGGGGTAGAGATCATAGTGGGTGGTTGATAGAACTCCTACTCTATTGTAGGAGTGGGACCAAAACCCGCAGGTAGAGAGAAGTGGATTCACTACGAGCGACCTCTAATTCGTGAAGCACATGAATTCTATCACAAAATTATTTGAGACGGGGACAACAATGAGAATAATGGCCATAATTATCACACAAAGCATAGGGGTGATTAATGTATAATGATCTATTCTTCTTAGATGACCTAGGTAAGGTGACCTGGACCTGAGGAATGTTAGAATCATGGAAGATATTAGAGAAACAATTCTTGATATGAGGGAGCTCAGGACAATTATTGGTGGCATGACAAACAACATCACAGAAAGCGCATGGAGGAATAGGCTTCGGTGGCTTAGGAGGATATGGAGTTGTTTTGGGTGCCTTTTCTTTGGTGCCTTTTTCTAGGATTTTCCCCCCTCACCAAATGCTTTCAAAACAAGAGTGGGTTATTGTTGAGTTTATTATTGAACTAAATCAAAGGAAGGGGTAGGAACAACACGAAGAACGATGGTCAAAGTATTGTAAGGTTTGAGTTGATCTGGGGGAGTGTTTGCAAAAGGATCAATGTACCAGACTAGGATACCCAAGGTAATGTTAGGTAAACTCAATGTAGTCATGATAGATGTAGAATAAACTCATGGGGGTGTAAATAAAAACAATATCTAACCATAATGGTAATGACCTAGGGGAACTGCTCTGAGATGGTTAAGACCTGGGGGAAAAATTCCATGCTGAAAGGGATTAGGAGAGATACTAGTAGAAGGAAATGGTACTTGAGGAGTAGTACCAAAAGGCTAGGTTGAGTTGGGAATAGCAGGCTCTAGAGGTGTTGGTTTTTGTGAAGGCATACCATATTGCTTGTGAGCAGTCTATGATGCTTGAAGCATTCAAAAAATGGATGAGCTAGGCTCAGAAGGAGTAGGTGGTGGACCGTAATAAGAAAAAGCAAGATGGAATATTCGTAGACTCCAGGAGAGAAATTGGTGAGGAATGAGACAATTTGATTGTCAGTCATTGATGAGATATTGGATTGATGTGAAGTCTGATATTTGGGATGATAGTACGTTAGCTGATCAATAGTGATGATCTTTCCATTATGAGGGAAGCACATCTTACGGTGAATGCAGATGCGAAAACTAACATAACATAGGTATAACTATGACCAAAAATGATTTTGTAATGTAATGGGGCATCAATGACCTCATTGTCAATAGAGACAGTCTTGCCGACAACAATGATAGGATAGTTTTGATATAAGTCAAGGGGTTGTGAGGGATGATTGTCCCAAGCATGGAGAGTGATGGTGAACAGGGACAGGTCCAGGGAACCAATCCACTTCCAAACACTAGTAACCATCACAGAGGTGGAGGCACCTTCATCTATGATACACCATTGGACAATGACGTTTCTTATGGAGGCTGGGATTTGGAGTGCAATGGATGAAGGTAGAGGAGTGTTGGGAACAGGTCTCCTAGGGTCAATTTTGGAGTTAAAAGCCCGATTTTTGCGGCTAAAGGCCCAAGTTTTGTATAAAGAATGTAAATTCTTCGCATTTTGTGGTCGCGGAGTGTGAAGATGTAAAGAGTCATCAAGAGTTTCCACCCTTAGTTTATGTAACTTGTGTTAGATTTATGAGATCCACCCTTGGTTTGCGGACCATGGGAATGTATAAAAAGGGAAATCTTAGAAGAGTCTAAGGCAGTTTTGGTAGTTCAGTTCAGATATGTTTTGAAGAGTCATTGATGTAATGGTTCTGTGAGGGCTAAGAGTGAAGCGTCTTAACGTAGGAGAGAGGCTCTGTAACTAAGTGCGCAGAGGTCTGGGGTAGAAATCCATAGCTGAATGCGCGGACCCCTGCAGCTATGTGCATAGGGTAGTTAGAGTTTGTAAGAGCGATCTAAACAACAATAAAGAGAATTATTCTAGAATTACCTATGTATGACCTATTTTACTTTTGTTATAACTGCATGCAATTATGTTATTTTAATACTAGGTTTATGATTTAATGTTGTGTTGACGCGTGAATCTATGTGTTTTACTTTATTATATGAACGCAATTAAGAATATCTGTTTATGCGAATATAATCATAATTCATATTGAAGTTATCCACTACTTAAGTTAATCGAGGTAAATACAGTAATAAGAGTAATTATAAAGGTGTGTAAGTGTCTGGATCACCTATTTAAGGTACATGAAAGATAGTCATAGACCTTCGCAGAGGTCTAGAGGACAACTAACGGAAGTATATTGATAAGCCATAAAAGGCTTATCGATCTGCGTGAAGGAAGGGTTAGGGTATAAAGAGACAACACTACCATCTCAGGGTGTGGAAACTTGGTTCCTGCATCCCCCTATACTACTTCGGGTGAGACTTCAATCCGCGCTCCACAAGTTGATGCCGAAAGGGCCAGTAGTGTAGGGATTTTCTTGGTTAATTAACGTTGAACTTGGGTCAAGGCCCATCAAGCCAACAAATGGTTCCATTGTTAGGACATGATCTGCATAAAAATATGTGTGATGCCGCATCATTGGAATCCAACTAAGAAGGAGATCAAAGACTGGTTGGGTAGAAATATCCACGAATTCACGGCATGAGAGAATAGGAAGCCGCGATTGAAGAAAGAACAGTGGTTGGACAAATATCTGTACACAGAGATACAAGAAATCTTCATTTGTTCCTTCCCGATTGAATTATATGAGTGGATCGTGAAATTGGCAGATGACCAAAGAAGGTGGAGGCTTGACGGTCCAATAGTCTGGACCCTAGAATTAGTGTGGAGATTAGAAGCCTCTAAAGATAAGATTGCACACATTGTTGATCATTGGCTCGATCATATTGTAGGAGGGTTCGTGACATAGTTCATGGTCAATACCTCGGTCAGCGACTGTGAAGCGGAGCGCCGCTTCTTCAAGGGGTCGTGAGGTAAGTATTTAAGGTCTTTAAATGATTGGATGAAGATGTTATTGTGTGAAAAGCAGATTATGAAACTACCTTGATGTTTGGGGCTATGGGAAGTGGAAAGACATTCAGGAACAAAGGGAAAACAGACTCTGAATATAACCCACTTATTGAACTTCCTCTGAGTGACAACGAGGAAGCAGCACAGGCTTCTCTGCAGAGCGTCGTTAAGTTGATAAAACAAGGGTTCCCTCGAATACCCCATTCACCCACACCGCCTCCATCTTCACCTCCACCGCATACACCTTCACCTACACCACCACCACCTCTGCCACCATTCAGTATGGCGAACCCAGTAAAGATACATGTGTTCAAGGGCTTGGGAAATAAGGATCCGGATGAGTTTTGGTTAGTAGTGAAGGTTGTATGGGAAGCTCAGGGTATCACAGATGATCATATTAAGAAAGAAAAATTGGTTAGTGATTTGCAGGAATGCGCACTAACGCGGTACATTAAGTACTACACTGATAACTCGACGTCTGCATTGGCAAATATTCAGACCACGCTGAATAAGGAATTCAGTAGGCCTAAGTCTGAAGCACAATCAATCGTTGGATTTGACGAAATAACGATGAGGCCTGGTGAGAGACCCTGGGAGCTAGATCAGAGATTGAAATGCAATATCTGTGAAGCTAACATGAATCTGACTAATGGGAAGCATCGTGAATGGTTTGTGGCTTCGCTCCTACCTCATCTAAGGGTTGTGCTATCACAACAAAAGATTGGGACCCAGGCGGAATCTCTGGAGATTCTGATGAGATTGCATGAGACATTGACGCAAGATCATAATTTGGGGGTTCAAGAGATTCATGCGCAGTTACAAAACCTTTTCCTAGAAATGCAGAGTCTGAAGAACGATAGAACAGTTTGGCCATAGGTGCGCGAAGAAGTTTGGTGCCTGAAATGCAAAATCCAGGGGCATGACAAAGATCATTGCCCAGTCTTCACGAATTATGTTGTAGCAGGAGGACCAATACCTCTGAGACCGGATGCTCAAGCGAGGCCAAGTGCAGAGCCCACACTATGGTGTGCTATCTGTCAAGTAGCTGGAAAACATATGATTTTTTATTGCCATTTGCTGCAGAAATTTGTACAGACATCGCAACAACTCTTCTGCAACTTCTGTAAATCAGTGGGTCATGATGAGTGCAATTATCATAGTTACGAGTTAATGATGGATATAACGCTCGCATATTGGGTGCACGGAGAAAGCCGGCCTCCAGACCAAGGTGTTGGGGGAGCGCAAGGCAAATATCAGGGGTGCGGACGAGGCCAAGGTGGAGGAGAACCTGGTAGAGATCAAGGACAGGTCATTTATTACAACTGTGGAGGACCAGGACACTACGTGCGAGACTGCCCAAATTTGATGCATATGTCATGCCGATATTGTACTTAGTTTGACCGCACAAATGAATATTGCGCGGTATTTCTAGCTAAGATACGTGAAAAGGGGGCGCAGCTGACCCAAAACCTGCAGATGATGAGGGCTAACCCTCGTGAAGAGGATCCCAAGGTAAATATTGTGCTACGGAGTGGGATGACGAATCACAAAGATAAGGAGAAGTAGCCTGAAGAAAGTGAATGGGTCCACAAAGCTCCAGAAAAGGAGGTCGAATTTGATCTGAAGCACACACGGGAAACATTTATGGAAGTGAAGAAAAGCTTTGTTGAGGCCTTTACCTCAGGAAGTCAGGATAAGCCAACTGAAGAGATGGACCCTTCCATGCTTACTACTTTCTTGGATACCTGTATGAAGCTCTTGCATGAGAGCAAGGTTGTAAAAGGACTAAAGGAACTGATAAATAAGTGTATCGGGAAAGAAAATTCTCTTGATGGACCGCACATAGTTAGGAAGATTGGTAAGAATAGGCCAAGAACGGGGCGTGAGATGAGGCTTATTGCGCAAATAGGAGAATATGAGATGCATCAAGTAATTCTAGATCTAGGGTCAGATGTGAATGTTCTGCCTAAATGGACATGGGAAAGGATGGGGAGACCTGCGCTGCAATGGTCTCCGATTCAGTTAAGGATGGAAAATCAGTATAAAATCATTCCCATGGGAAGATTACAGGAAGTGATAGTGGATATTGAGGGCGAAAGTGCATTGGCTAACTTCGAAGTGATAGAGATAATGGATGACGGCAATCCCTACCCTGCTCTCCTTGGGATCGATTGGGCCACTAACATGAATGGGGTAATCAATTTGAAGAGGTGGAAGATCATATTTGAGAAGAAATCGCTCCACGTAGTAGTGCCCCTGGACCCTGTAGAAGGACCATGCTATATTGAACTGATCCGCGATTATGAAAGTGACGATAACTTGGACCAGGTTTATAAGATAACAGCGTGAGATCAGGATTGGGTGAATCTGATAGTAGATGGACATATTGCATGGGACTGCGAAATCTCCCACACTTCAGATTTAGATGAGGAGTTGGAACACTAGCATAACCGACTACATGAAGTACGTAATATGATGACCACGTCCCTGCTTTGTGTATCATCGGTGGTAAGGAATCTGCCTTACTATGATGGTTTAACTGACATTGACAAATTTTTGGATACATTTAACAGGGAAGTGCCAGAGAAGCATCGCTACTAGGCCTTGGATTGGGTGCTGCGAGCTACGCCTCCGATATGGTGGGGTACGCATAAGGAAAGTTTTGATGATTGGCACATATACAGAAAGAGGATGAGATTGTGGTTTGGTCACCCACAAGTGCATCTCACAGAGAAATATGATGGGAGGGATGACCCGCTCGATCACCTAGCCAAATGGACCAAGGTCTATGGAGTAGAGCCTGAGCCTGAATGGGTGCATCTGTTTGTCATACTTTGGATGTTATACCGATGAATTAGTACTTAGAGACGGAGCTCTGCCATGGCACTAAAGAATGGGACGTTTTGAATCAAGGGTTTTTGATAACATTTACTTTCGAGGATGGATTTAAATGTATTGATGAAGCATTGCAGGAAGTCAAGGCATCGATCTTTAGAATACCACAGGATCCCTTGGACATAATTCAATTAGATTGGACTACCTAGCTGCGCTACGTGCTGGAGTGTTATAATGTGACTGTTGAGGAAGGCGATGAAGACTTGAGGAACATTAATATCCCAGAGACTGAAGGTCACGTGAAGTTGAAGGACCGTAAATTGAGAATCCATATATCAACACACCGCTAAAAACAAGACAAGTGAACATTGGGACAGATGTGGAGCCAAAATTTTACAAAAATTGGGGACCACTGGGATGATGCAATAGTCAATAAGTTCTTTGAATTGATCCGCGAATATCAAGACTTGTTCCCTACGAAGTTTTCATATTTCAAAGGGATAATAGAGGACTTGGGAGTCATGAATATCACATTGAAACCAGACATGAAGCCGATTAATCAAAGCCCTTATCGCCTCAACCCCAAGTATAAAGAGAAGATCCCCTTAGAGTTGGATAAAATGCTTGTCGCAGAAATTATTGAACCGGTCGAAGAATTTGATTGGGTGAGCCCAATAGTGGTTCAGGAAAAGAATAAAAAGGATGAAGTAAGGATATGCGTAGACCTCAGGAAGTTGAATGACGTCTGCGTGTAGATCCCTTTCCAACTCCTTTCATCGATGAAGTGTTGGATAATGTTGGTGGCCAGGAAGCATATTCATTCACTGATGGGTTCTCGGGGTACCATTAGATCAAGATCATGCCTGAGGATAGAAGCAAGATGACCTTTATGACTGAATGGGGGTGCTTTCAGTATACTGTGATGTCGTTTGGACAGAAGAATGCATCGACAATAGTTTCGCATGTAATCATTGCGGCATTCAAGGATTTCATTCATAAGTTTATGAAGGTATAATTTGATGATTGGATACCTTGGCTAACTTCGAAGTGATAGAGATAATGGATGACGGCAATCCCTACCCTGCTCTCCTTGGGATCGATTGGGCCACTAACATGAATGGGGTAATCAATTTGAAGAGGTGGAAGATCATATTTGAGAAGAAATCGCTCCACGTAGTAGTGCCCCTGGACCCTGTAGAAGGACCATGCTATATTGAACTGATCCGCGATTATGAAAGTGACGATAACTTGGACCAGGTTTATAAGATAACAGCGTGAGATCAGGATAGGGTGAATCTGATAGTAGATGGACATATTGCATGGGACTGCGAAATCTCCCACACTTCAGATTTAGATGAGGAGTTGGAACACTAGCATAACCGACTACATGAAGTACGTAATATGATGACCACGTCCCTGCTTTGTGTATCATCGGTGGTAAGGAATCTGCCTTACTATGATGGTTTAACTGACATTGACAAATTTTTGGATACATTTAACAGGGAAGTGCCAGAGAAGCATCGCTACTAGGCCTTGGATTGGGTGCTGCGAGCTACGCCTCCGATATGGTGGGGTACGCATAAGGAAAGTTTTGATGATTGGCACATATACAGAAAGAGGATGAGATTGTGGTTTGGTCACCCACAAGTGCATCTCACAGAGAAATATGATGGGAGGGATGACCCGCTCGATCACCTAGCCAAATGGACCAAGGTCTATGGAGTAGAGCCTGAGCCTGAATGGGTGCATCTGTTTGTCATACTTTGGATGTTATACCGATGAATTAGTACTTAGAGACGGAGCTCTGCCATGGCACTAAAGAATGGGACGTTTTGAATCAAGGGTTTTTGATGACATTTACTTTCGAGGATGGATTTAAATGTATTGATGAAGCATTGCAGGAAGTCAAGGCATCGATCTTTAGAATACCACAGGATCCCTTGGACATAATTCAATTAGATTGGACTACCTAGCTGCGCTACGTGCTGGAGTGTTATAATGTGACTGTTGAGGAAGGCGATGAAGACTTGAGGAACATTAATATCCCAGAGACTGAAGGTCACGTGAAGTTGAAGGACCGTAAATTGAGAATCCATATATCAACACACCGCTAAAAACAAGACAAGTGAACATTGGGACAGATGTGGAGCCAAAATTTTACAAAAATTGGGGACCACTGGGATGATGCAATAGTCAATAAGTTCTTTGAATTGATCCGCGAATATCAAGACTTGTTCCCTACGAAGTTTTCATATTTCAAAGGGATAATAGAGGACTTGGGAGTCATGAATATCACATTGAAACCAGACATGAAGCCGATTAATCAAAGCCCTTATCGCCTCAACCCCAAGTATAAAGAGAAGATCCCCTTAGAGTTGGATAAAATGCTTGTCGCAGAAATTATTGAACCGGTCGAAGAATTTGATTGGGTGAGCCCAATAGTGGTTCAGGAAAAGAATAAAAAGGATGAAGTAAGGATATGCGTAGACCTCAGGAAGTTGAATGACGTCTGCGTGTAGATCCCTTTCCAACTCCTTTCATCGATGAAGTGTTGGATAATGTTGGTGGCCAGGAAGCATATTCATTCACTGATGGGTTCTCGGGGTACCATTAGATCAAGATCATGCCTGAGGATAGAAGCAAGATGACCTTTATGACTGAATGGGGGTGCTTTCAGTATACTGTGATGTCGTTTGGACTGAAGAATGCATCGACAATAGTTTCGCATGTAATCATTGCGGCATTCAAGGATTTCATTCATAAGTTTATGAAGGTATAATTTGATGATTGGACAGTGTTTGGGCTGGTAAAGCGCCATGTAGCTAGCTTATGATTGATGCTGAACACATGCCAGAGGTATCATATCGTGCTCAATTTGAAGAAATTATTATTTTGTGTTCCTTTTGGGATCCTGCTGAGACATCTGGTATGTAAACAATGCTTAATGGTAGATCCTGCTAAGATCACAGTCATCATCAATTTGGAGGCACCAAGAAGTGTGAAACAGTTGTGCACAACGCTGGGGCATACAGGATATTATTGGACGTTCATCAAAAGCTATGCTTAGATTACCGCACCGATGGAGAAGGATGCTACATTATGTTGGAATGAAGAGTTTCAGCAAAGCTTAGATGTGTTGAAGGAAAAGATGGTAACCGCGTCGATCCTAGTCTTCCCAAATTGGAAGAAGGAATTCCATGTGCATGTGGACGTGTCATGTATTGCGCTAGGAGCAGTACTGATGCAGGTCATTGAGGGAGAATTGGATCATCCTATAGCGTTCGCAAGTAGAAAGTTGTCTAAAGCTGAGAAGAATTATTCAACGACGAAGCGCGAAGGGTTTGGCTATGGTGTAAGCGCTCCAGAAGTTCAGGCATTATTTATTAGGCATACACTTTAAGATGTATACAAACCATTCTGCGTTGAAATACCTGGTCAACAAGCCTATGTTGGGGGGGGAATATGCAGGTGGTTGTTATTATTTCAGGAATATGATTTTGAAGTTATCGTGAAGCCAAGACAATTGAATGTCGGTCCAAATCATATGTCACGCATTGAAATAGGAGAGGAGCCTACTAAATTGGAGGAAGGATTGCCTGATGCGCAGCTCTTTGCGGTGCATGTCGCGGACAGTCACTTTGAAGATATTATACACTTCCTGAGGATGGGAATGGATCTAGAGGGGTATACTAACCAACAAAAGAAGGAATTGGTGGTGCACGCGACAAACTTTTCTATCATTGCAGGTCATTTATATAAAATGGGCTTGGATGAAATTCTATGATGTTATGTACCTGACTTTGAATGGAACAATATCCTTGTTGAAGCTCATTGAGGATCCGCGGGAGGAAATTATGCAGGAAAGGCTACAGCATAGGAAATTTTACATGTTGGGCTATGGTGGCTGATGCTTCATAAGGATTCTAAGGCTTACTGTAAGGCATGTGATTCATGTCAAAGGATGAGCAGTCCATCGCGAAGGGATGAGCTTCCTCTAAATCCGCAGATGTCATTACAACCATGCGAAAAGTGGGCGATTGAATGTGTACAACCAATTCAGCCTCTAGGAGAGAAGACGAGTGCGTGGTTGTAGTGCCCACCCTAGTTTCCTAACTCTAATATGACATTATCTTGCATACTTTAGTCTATGAGTAACTCAGGCTGAGGATCCAGAAACGTGACTCTATTATCAACGAATGTGAT
>APFE030633309.1:0-10112 GCA_000404065.3 Pinus taeda | reverse complement strand
TTATAAACATACATTTCCGTTTTCTTGACATAACATCTGTAAAGGATGTGACAAGAAACTTCTCCCTCATTCCCCTATGTCAACATAGTTGCAAGCAGTGAGATATTCAACAGACAGTTACACTTCATGTTCCGCCTTTGCTGCTTAACAATAGAATAACTCTTAGTGAGACCATTTCATTAATTTATCTTAAGACCATGGGGATATTTGAATAATAAATCAAGGAATTTGCAGATATTGTTTAACAAGTTTCGGAATCCAATTTAATACAAAATTTAAATAGCAAACTCGAACTAGTTTTGTAATTGGAAGCCAGGCTTTCCGGAAGATATAGTAGAAATTCATTACAATTGCTGATAGTAACTTAATAGCAATATTTGCATTTAAGCAAATAACGAGAATATCTTGTGCGGACTAAAAAGCAGGAAGGAATTCTGGTTACACATATATTATCATAGAAATCTCAAGTTGTTTAAGTGTTCATGTATGAGTTTACCATGCCCTGTTCTTAATAAGTTGAATCGGATATCCACGCTTTCCGAGTAAATGCGAGATATATGAAACTACATTTAGGCTTTTCAGTTGTATTAAATACTATGGAAACATATTAATTAATTTAACAATTTCCACTATGTGATGGTATATGAACGACAAGGTAATGCCATCATAGAATATAAGACATAGGATCTTCCAAACAAATTAAAAAGGTCGGTAATACCATTTATGAACCAATTGATAACTTGTGCTTTTTACAATTACCTTAACCAGTGGTCTGTCAATGGTCACAATTACAAAATATTCAAGTCAGTATCATTCCCTTTGTTAAGATCACTTTTTTTCTCAGATAGTACTCCCTTTGTGAGGATACAGTCTCCATCTTCATTCTAAACCATTACTAATTTTCTGTAAGTAAGATAGGTATCAGATTCAGTTGCAAATCAAAAACTTTCTGGGTAGATTACATGATGCTCACAATTTTAGGAGTATGGGAGTAAAATATCTACAGAGCTGATGGATGAAAGATAGATTTTGGAATGATGGGGCTTGGAATAAGTGAGAAGGAATCCTTCCAAGGGCTTCATCGCGATGATGGGAATATTGTTTATAAACATACATTTCCCTTTTCTTGACATAACCTCTGTAAAGGATGTGACAGGAAACTTCTCCCTCATTCCCCTATGTCAACATAGTTGCAAGGAGGGAGATATGTCAACTCTGTTATGATGTTAACAACCGTAGAGTAGTGCTGCAAAAACTCAGCGGTTACAATGAATTCTTACAGTAATGCCACTGCATAGCAATTTGCAGTACAACTGTTTTTCATGCCACATAGGCAGTGCTAAGGCAACCTTACAAGTGGTAAAGAGGGATACATGAATCTGAACATTTGAGAATATCGAAGATGAGATCTACATGAACTTGCAGAAGGACCTCCCCTGGTCTGTCGGGTGTTATAAGAGTTGCAACTTTGACACTTGTGTGCAACAATGTGAAAATTTACTTCAGAAGTTACTCCACAGTCATTGCATAAGATCCAAACCTGCTCAAATGACCGACGAGAAAGTGGTGAGGTATTTTCTCTCACGCTACTAATGGGCTCTAAAATATGCCTCCAAATTATACCACATTAACATCAGACAACTTACCATTTTGTTCTTGTAATCTTCAAGCATTGGAGTCAAAGCAACGTACATGACAAAAAAAAATATCAGAATCCACTCAAGAAACTTAAAAAATCAATTGCCATTGGACGAAAGAAAATTTCAGAAATATGAGAAATCAAAATTAGCAAGAACACATATAATAAGCTACTCTTTATACAACCCATTATAATAAGCTACTCTTTATACAACCCATTGCAAGTTGACTTCAAGATGTTCATCTTGTCGAAAATATCTACCTCTCGGTCAAGTTTCTCTCACAATTTAGACATATCACAGACAGATTTGGAGCACACTGGACAAGCAAATCTGGAAAGGACAAACAAACATGTTAGAATGTCAAGACATTTGAAATAAAATTAAAGCTGCTACAAACTGTGACCACAGATCGCTGAAGAAGGTACCATCAATGGGCATATCAGTGCAAGTATATCTAGTATTGTGTAATAGTATAGGTAGACTGGAAACAAGAGGTTGTGAGCGAGGGCACAAAACAAGCCACATATGAAACTTACTGAAGTGTACCTACAGGATAATGCTTTAGGACGGTATTGCATGTAAAGCCATAGGTGGACAAGAAGGGGATTATTGATCATGTGGAATAAAATCTCAATACAGGGATATGACTATTCCAGAATTCTGATAGACATGAGCAAAGCTAACTGATGATTAAGCAAAGTCAACTGATTTTTGATGGACATGAACAAAGTCAATTGTTTGACTTTTATCATATCAAGCATATCAGGTATTATACTATAATAAGATAGCTTGCCATCACATATATAACAACTACAAGTCAGAGATGGTACACAAGGCAGGACACTGAAACCACTGATGTTGTTTGTATAAGAGCAAGAGAAAAATAACATAAATGCACCCGGTATAGCTAGGTAATCCGAAGCTAGCTCTAGAAGTGGGTACTATTGGTCGGCTTTTTTATTCCTCTGCTTCCCCTCTCTCCGTTAGAAACCCTGAGCGTCCATACCAATGAAAATGAATCCATTACAATCTTTCTATGCTTTTGCGTTAGAATATAAAGGTCAGGTGCACTGGTTTCGTCATATCTCTCTACAGTTGGAAAGAGCCCGAGTGTTGAAGGCAGTCAATGGACTATGTGTGCATTGCGAGGCCGAATTCACAGGCATCAAGCGGCGGAAAGCCAGGAAACACGCCAGATTGACGTGGGACGTTGCCCCCCATGGCGAAGAAGAGGTTGGTCTATGTGTTGTGGTGTCTTTGTGGTTTTCTCCAGATATTGGGTCAAGGTTTTGAGCTTCTTAGAGACCGGGAAACCCCCAGCTCAACTGAACTGCTCTCCGAAATTTCTACCTATAAAAATATGTGCAGATGCCATTGTGGAGCTGAAGCAATTAGTGTGTAGCCACTTCTTTTGTTTGAAATGTGTGCCAAATGTGAGATAAACAAAGCACTCATTTGCATTATTAAATCAATATATTTTTGAAAGAACATATATAATTGATTCAGGCTGCCATTTCTGTGAATTCTGCTGGTGCAGGTAATTAAATTGTCTGAGGAGTGCCCTATCTGTGTGCAACACAAGGGCAACCAGGGCTTTAAACTTTCTAGAAGGAGAGATTTATAATTTGATTATTACCCTTGGGAAAGAGAGCCACTCCCACACCAAATGTGTGGTAGTTATACAAAATATACATCATGATACTCAGCTTGGTCCATTTCTCAGATGGCAACGGGTGTAAAATATAAAACAATTTGAAAATGGTGCAAATGCAATCCTTTGTATCTATATGAAGATACAGATAATGTACACAGTGCCTTGGGATGCATCAAGGTTCTGCCCTGGGGCCTGATTTATATTTTGTTTTTTTCGACTAAGATCTGCATCCCCACTGAATTGGGATTTTCAAACTGAGCAGGAAGCCAGGAAATTTGTCTACATATAACTATAGAAAATTCAGAAGATACCAAAAAAAAGTATAGTTTACAGGAAAAGTGTTGGGTATTTTAACCTAGGGAATAATTATTACCTAGTCTAGTGAACTACTTCTGCTACTACTGCTATTACTTGCAGTTATAGAAAACAACTATAGCCGTGATCAAGTTGTAATTCTTCAGTATAGAAAAATGTGTATAGAAAACAAAAAAGCATAGAAGAATTATGGGCGAGCTCCCTTTCATTGTGGCTCAAAGTATCATTTGTTATAAAAAGTCTTTGAATAGTACAATGAATGACGAGAAGATTTTTCACATTATGTGTATACAACTTTCATACATTTGGTGTTGATGGTGATTTTTATGTGGATGAATCATATTTGGTGATATATTATTTGTTTGATTGGACTTTGTGGGACACATATATATAGAAATTAGATTCTTCAATTCACAGACCAATTAACACACGTACAATTATAACATGCTGGGCTGACCTGCAGGAGGCCCGCAGGCACCACAATTTGTAGTGCAAGAAAAAGACATTGTTCTGCACGGTTCTCTTTTGAAACTTTCCGTCATTGGGTTTGCTGCAGAAACTGAATGCATTAGTAGTTACAATTATTGTCATGATATTTATCAACAAGTGAGTGTGTGGTGGAAAAGGCATAGTTGAGTTGAGACTTTAGACCTCCCTCTGGCTGTCACAAAACACCCCATGACTAATGCACATTGAGCACCTTTGTTACATGGTTAAAACGATTGGTAAATTAACTGTCAGCCACTTTTTGCAGCCACTGAAGGGACATAATGAATCTCAACATCTCTTCTACGTACCATCTGGCCCACCTTCCACAAAGCATTCTAACCTTGATGATACCGCACACTGGCACTTCTGATAGAGTGGCCAACTTTGTCCTTGATGACAGACAGGCCCATTCTCTGGACAGGCATCTTAATGAGGGACCAAGGAGTCGGATGGATGGAGAAAGAGATGCTTGGAAAATAGTTAATCAAGGCGCCAGTACTTTGTATTCATAATTGTCACTCTAGTGAGGCGCTCACAGTATTTTGACAAAAATATGCAACAAATAATTACACACCATTCTGGCAATCCTTTGCTGTAATTTGGTGTAACAAATCTTTTAGCTTTATCAATTCAATCAATTTTAGATTTCCTTTTCAGGCCATAAATCTGTTCAGAGAATTAAAAAACCCCAAGACAATTGAAATCGCCTGGCAGGGAAGGTTTCCAATGCGATTTATCATCAGATTCGAGGAGATAAGTCGCTTTAAATGTGATGGAGAGAGTTCAATCGGTTGCATTTTTATCTAGTCCTTTTCAGTTTCTCGGTAATTAGAGCTAGGCATGGAAGGATAGTGTGGACTTGGCTAGCCATGGTGAGAAATGTGTACCTTTCTGGCTCAGGCGTAACAAACTCTTGTGTTTCTGATCAATGCAGTAGGTTTTGGATTTTTTCCAAGTTACAAATCGCTTCAGATACTCTCAAAATCCAGTATAGTTGTGTGTGAACGGGGAATGTTTTCAATGTGGAATGGGAAATTTAGGGCCTACAAATCAATATATAATGAAATATTGTGGAGTAGGCAACATAAATTTTTGGCCACAGATTTAGTTTGCAGGCTGAACAGGACAAAATATATGCAATAGAGCTTCATTTCAGAACATATTTCATGGAAAAACAAACTAAAAAATCAGCTTAAAATGCAGTTTTTCTATGGGTTTTCAAAACATGGGCTTCAACCCTTCATATTCTCTGCATCTAGGCTTGGATTAGCCAGGCGGATATTTCCTGTATCAGTTACTGACAGCCAAAAACACGCAACCCAAATCTGAAGGGCCATCCCCCACATTTTCATCACATTTTATCTTAAACGACCAATTTTCAATCACAAAATAGAAAAAGTAGGGAGCTGATCCTCAAATTCCAAGCCTGTTTGGAGAGATTATATTTGAAGGACAAGATACAGAAAGTTACGGCACATATTTCTTCTCAAACAGTGCGGAAGTCTCAGCTGAGTCTTTTCTGACCTTCCGACCGTGCCCCAAAATAAGCCTTCACCATTTAGGTAAACTAAAATTGGTTCATGCACTAAAAGCAATAAATTTTTGCACAAATATTTGATTCAAATAAGAAGGATTTTAACGACTTAAAGGCCGTGATCTTCCCTCCTATACTACATAGAGACAAAGGAAATTGTCAGATCCATCCAAGAAAGACCTTCCTGGAGTTCCATTCACAGAATATTATAAATCAATAAGAGATTTCGACAGCCGCTGTTTCTTCAGTGCTTCTATAAACAATAACCTGCCATGCCACAAGATGGTAAAATCATTCCTAGTGTCAGTGCTTCTATAAACAATAACCTGCCATGCCACAAGATGGTAAAAGCATTCCTAGTGTCGTCTCAACGCACCGCCACTCGCAATAAAAAGATAGAGAAAAATTACTGCAGTCCTAAAATATGTTTGAAAATATCAAAGGTAAAGAATTTGAAGGGCTATGCTTGCAAGCATGAAAGAAAGAGTGTCACAAACGCCTCAGGTTCGACCCTGGCGCAACTTACACAATACCTTCAAATATTTCTAAACTACAACAAGTATACAAGATTTTAGAGGCTGAAAATTTTCCTTTAACAGTAGACATGCACATATTACAGATTACAAGGTTTCAGAGAATACGATTATAATGAGAGCCAGAAAACTGAAATGAAAACTTAAACTACACCGCCACGCAAAGGATCGCCAGAAATTCCCATTCTTAACCAACTCTGAAGTAGGAAACAGTATCAAGGATCCGTCTGAACACAATAAAACAAAATAGTTAGACAAGTACCACCGCCAGAATAGAGTACCAAGCAATTCATTTAAATGGGTCGCCAATTAAGCTAACATTTTAATGAGAAAAGTGACACGTTACCTTGAAGTCCTGGGCAATTTCCCTCACAAGCCTTTTGAAATGGCAACTTTCGAATTAGCAATTCCGTGCTCTTCTGATACTTTCAAATTTCTCTGTTGAGTCGATTAAACAATTTGCAATAAGATACATATACTGTAAAGAAAACATTGTAAACATAACAATAGAATCCAAAGCAAATTTACACTGCCTGTACATACCGAAGAGCAAATGTTTGGGGACGATATCTATGAGGTTTCTTCACACCTCCAGTTGTGGGAGCAGATTTATGAGCAACCTAATTTAAAAAAGGAGCTTCAGAATAAAATGCCACAATAAAAACAACACGCCTCAATTAACTCCACCAAAGATGCAACGGAAAAAATATAGGAATGCCGTTACCTTTGTTGCGAGCTGCTTCCTCGGAGCCTTTCCTCCTGTAGATTTTCATGCTGTCTGCTTCGTACCAGCCATGATTCATAGAAAAGAGTGATCTACAGCACAGAGAGCAAGAACAAAAGCATAAGACCAAAGCCCAAACATCAAAACAGAAATTCCAAAACCACACCAAAAAATTACTATCAATCTCTTTCAAAAAAATGCCACAAGAGGTCCTGATGTTAAACTTCCATCTCTGCGCTAGTGTGCCGGGTGGACTTTATTTTACGCATTATTAAATGTTTCGTTTGCTTGGCAATTAACTTACCTTTGTGAAGATTTCGTGCGAAAAAGCACCGCATATCAAGTCTCGGAAGGTGCAGTTAGGTACTGTGATAAATGCTTTTGATGACAGCGTACCTTCCGCTGATCAAAATCATAATAAAATTAAATGTAAATCTTGAAGAACAAATTTATCATTGAGATCAAAATTATTAGACTTGGATGGATCGTAAATAGTCGTATCACTTGTAAAAGAAATTTCATCAAACAATGAATTTGGCAGATGGTATTGCCTGATCTTTACAGTGCTGATTCAAGGACAGAAAGTAAATGCAAAGAGAAATCTAAGAAGAGGAAAAGATGGCTGGAAAACAACCAAAGAAGTTGAAAAGATGGCTTAAAGCTACAACGGAAGCCATCATGTCGAATCCAGAAAACACCATTTGATATCCAGGACATATATAGAGACAACACAAAATACAGCACACCTGTTCAAGAATAATACCCACTTGCATACAGTACAATTTAACTCCGATATTAAACGATTTTACTAAATTTCAGACCACGATCCACAATCGCATGAGGCAACAATGTTCATTCACACATAACGTAAACTATTTAATTAATCTCTGATTTCAGGGTTAGCCAGCATATTTCAGGTTGAATTTAGTTTAAACAGACTATGTAGTAAAATGGTTAAATCTACTATATCTACCGGTAAAGTGGTGAAAAGTATATAGCAGAATACAAAAACAAACCAACAGAAAATACATTCGTCTGTGTCTTGCAGTCATGCTTTACTTTGACATCATGACTATCCCTGGAGTGTTTTGCAGCCTACTTCTACATGGAAATCATTACTTTGCTCTGTCCAAACATCATTTTATGAAAGTCAACCATGATTTACTTGTATAAAAATTATTCTTAAGACTGAAAGCCTGAATTATGTCAGTTGCTTTTCCTGAACGAGGTCAAAAAAGTTCCTTTGCAAGCCGATAAAAAATGTAAGGGAGAAATCTAATAAAGTTTATCCTTGCAATGTCACTTATATTGCTGCGAAAGCTAAGAAAATGAACAGAAAGCATGGAGTACGTACAGGAGACCAAAAGTTCAGTGGATATGAATATATTGGTAGGCCTACATATTAATAAATATGGAGCAAACTGTCTTAAAAAAGAATGAAATTAATCCTTATAATGTAAGTTATAATGCTGCCAAAGCTAAGCACATGCCGAGAACAGAATCCATAAAGAATACATAAAGTACAGATGATCTCAATACATAACTTTTCCGAAACTAACAAAAACACCATGTCACTTGCATCCAGTCAAGTCCAAAACACCAATGCTCTGCTTTGCAGCCTCGGTAGCTCAACTCCACTTAAGTCGCCAAACAAGTCAGAAGACTACTCTGTTAAGAAAGAAAATGAATCAGGCTATGTCAGGTTCAATAATTTAATAACATTTTCTGCCTGTTTATATCGTACAGAGAAATTATCTCGGAGGCATCAAAACAAAACACAATTATATTGAATACAATAAATACAAAACCGTGTATGATTCCCAAGGCACTCTCATAGCCCATCTGGAAAAGAGATATCACATAACGTCTGCAGCACTAATAATCTACGTTGCATTGGCTTCAGGAACAGAGGAAAAAGTGGGTAGGGAGAGAAAATATTCAAAAAATGGAATGCACACCTCCAAAATCCAGGGGATATCAATAATATTTATATATATGGTATTCACCAAAAAACATGAATGATGAAACATTGAAGGAGAATTAAATATCCGACTTGCAATCACGATATAAAAAATATGAAATTTAAATATTATAATACAACATCCAAACAGAAATCACGGAAGTGAATAAGATGTGGAGTGCAAGTTAGAGCAACACTCGTTTAGGCATTTACCTACCAGTCCCCAAGCTCCCAGCATGATATACAACCCGGTGTCCTCAAATTATCTAGGATCATGGGAACTGCCCCTTCAAAATATATATATTCTAGACCGGAACACCAATAGCATTCTTATGGCATTCCAAAGTTCACAAAATGCAGGATTGGAAGGTACATCAATTTTGTAAAGAGGACACATCTAGTGCAAAAATATAGGGAAAAGAATAAATCAACTCTTAGATCTAATGCCAAAATTTCAATTCAAGATTGGATATCTAAAAATATAGGGAAAAGAATAAATCAACAAAATTTCAATCCAAGATTTGATATCTAAAAATAATGTTTCTTAACTTCAGCTTTTTTATAAAAAAAAAGATCCATCTTAATCGCAGATCCAGATCCAATCCATCTTGATCCCATATCTTTTAAATTATATGTTCAGATACTTACATTACAAGGATTTCAGCATGACTTCAGATTCTTACATTAAGAGGGTTTTAACATCACTTTTTTATTCATCTCGATGGTTAATAAACCAATGTTAAAATAAATCTAAGATACATAAGGCTTTCCCTCAGATACTTAATTGATCTAATATTAAAATGAATCTATGTTAGTAAAAACCAATCAATTTTTGATTCGTAATTAAAACGGATTTAATATTAAAATGAATCTATGTTAGAAAAACCAAACAATTTTTGATCCGTAATTAAAACGAATCTATGTTAGTAATTAAAATGAATCTATGTTAGTAGAAACCAAACCATGAAAATGGAGACCAAGCAAACCCAAATACGAAAAACTACGATAAATGCTGGAATAAAACAAACATCCATCAAAATTGCTTAGATCCACCAGGAGTAAATTATTGTCCATACTTCCCAAGGAAGCCCAATATGAATCAACAAGCAAACCCAAATACGAAAAACTACGAAAAATGCTGGAAAAAAACGAGCAGCCATCAAAATTGCTTAGATCCACCAGGAGTAAATTATTGTCCATACTTCCCAAGGAAGCGCCAATATGAATCAAGTTTCTTTCCTCTATTTTAAAAACTTTTCATGT
>APFE030633308.1:3882-22809 GCA_000404065.3 Pinus taeda | reverse complement strand
TTTTCGAGGCTGGTCTTGCAAAGGTTCAACCAGTTCAAGCCCTAACTCCTTATATCCCGACCTCGTCGAGGACATGCAAAGAAAAACCGAGAAAAGCAGACCGCTCTGATACCACTGATCCGGATTTAAACAGGAACGCAATAGATTACAGAGATAACCATAAATACAGAGATGCGATAACCATAAATAAAGAGATGCAGCGGAAATAACACTTCATTTCATTAATGGAAAATACCGAAATATGCTTACAACCAGAATTGGAAATAAACCAGCTAGGACGATGGTAGCTTATCTCTGAGAAGAGATGTGCCGCTACATGTCTCTGAACTGTTCCGAACTTGTGTTAAAATGAGGCTCGAAGGCCTATTTATTATTGAGAAACAATGGAAAACCCTTCACATTCCAAAACCGACCCTTAGAAGATGAAACGCCAAGTTGTGGGCCCCGTTTTGGGTAAATTGGTACATCAATTTCCCGGGGTCGTAACTTTGGCATACGATCTCCGTTTGACGCGTATGATAGCTCGTTAGAAAGATCTATCCGAGAACTACCACTGTGGGAAGGGCAACATCAGTCCATGGACCCATGTTGCCCCCAGATTCCCAAAAACGTCATTTAGGGCCTCAAAACGGCTCCGGAAGTTCAGGACCCGAAAAACTGCTAAAAATAGTAAGTTGTGCTATAATTAAGGAAACTGAAAATGCTGAAAGAGACAATTGTGGGGGTCCAAATGGGATAGGTGGGTGGCCACCAACATCCACCTGGATCAAAGACAAAGCACCAGTTTATCTCAAGTTTGGGAGTTGAGCCTCCCTAATTTTAAGGAAGACGTTGGAGACTTCAGATGTATAAGTAGAGAGGCCTAGGACCTCAGCAAGATTCAGATTTTTGATTGTAAAACTCTACTCTATTTTCAAGCTGCAAGACTTGTGACAATTTTTGATGTAATCCATTGTTTTGGTAATAAGAATGAGTTTTGTTTTGAGTGAGCACTAAGTTAAATTAGAGGGCTGAAACTCTTGGGTTAGGGCCCAACCCTAGTAGCCAAGGCTCCTCTTTATTGTACATGTATGCTAGTATAGATTCATAGTTTAATTGTTCATTTGCTTAGTAGATGCATTTTCATTATAGCAGTGTAGATTAGATTGGTTGTGTGATAGTTTGCTTCCATTTGTGCCTTCTTTCAAGTAGCAGGTTAGCAAGGATAAAAAGGATCACCGTAAGGTTGTCAGTAGGTGTCTCAATCTCACTTCCTCCCTCTGGGACCATGACTTGAGGAAGGGACCCTTCAACAGCCCCAAAAACACAGATTTCTAGTTCTTACATGAGCTTTGGAGTTGGTTGTCTTTGATTAAGTATTTGGTTCATGTTGCAAGGTAGATTTCATTGTCATCTTTTTCCATCTCCATTTATTCAATAAGATGTCACTTATGCTTTCATTCCCTTCAACAACTTTCTTCATGCATAATATAGGCAATTGATTCATGATTTTCTAGTTTATGAAAATATATCTTGTTGCATAATTCTTGGAAGACACACATGTTTTAAGGAAAGCAAGTACTTCAGGAGGAGACCCAAACTTCATCACTAGCAGCCACCTTCCACTTCATCCACCTTAGCCATCTCTTGTTCCACCATCACCCTCACTAGTATTTTTTTTTATCATTTTTCATTGAAATTCCCCTAGTTACGTTGAGCAAATCTAGCCATCTCTTATCTTGGATATTGACTCCTGAGTGCTCGTAGACCTTATAACACCCCATTCGACTCATCATACGCCTTTCCCAAGCTTCCCAACACCTACAACACCTCAAAATTAGCTCTCGTTTGTATCCTGTAGGTTTCCCATAATTTCTATAGGATCATCTTGTAGGTTTCTTGTACATCCTGTAGGTTTTCCTGAAACGACCTGTTTTGAAGCCGAATTGATGGGGAACCTCTAGGAAATCACAAAACCCCTCCTAGGACCCTCCCACACCATCCTCAATCACCTTTCATTCACCTGTCACATCCATAAGAACAATTAAATTGCATACTTGATTCTGCCAAAAAGAACAAAAAAAATTGAAAACAAATTTAGTTTAGTTTTTTGCTTACACACTAGTAGGGTTTGATGCTCTTTACTTCCTTGGCTTAGATAGTAGCATTTTTTTAGTGTTGATTTAGTAATTCTTCTTAGCATAACTGTTTAAATGGTTAACTAGGATATGGTGTGATTTAGCATTACATGTTGTTTTCTTCATTACTACAGTAGAGTAGATCTCTTAGAGTAGATTTGCTCTTCTTCCATCAAAGAATCAAGTTTCTTCTCACTCTATAGAAGTCTGGCTTAGAACCCCTAGGGTCTCTCATTGAAAAAACAATGACAACAGGCAGGACCTTTACTTTTACTTGTGCATACAACAATGTCACCTCCAAGTTTGTACGAACCTCGGGTTGATAAGTAATGCTGGTAGCCTAGGAGTTGCAGCATCCTTGCTACAATACTGGCGCTCATAAGGAAGCATGTTGGATGTTGGGCCCAAACCAAGTAGTGTGCACCCTTGGAAAGATTAATTAACTCATATCAAGATATTAGCATACAAATGTGTAAAATTCCACTAGGATTAATTTTTTGTTTGAAAATGCAACCACGTAGTTACATTGAAGTGATCCAACAATCCATTGCAAAACAAAGATCGACCTCGAGGGTCAGATTTGTGCTAAGAGAGACTAATAATAAATAATAATAATAATAATAATAATAATAATATAAAATAATAAATAATAAATAATATAATATAATATTAAAATACAAGAAAATAAATAATAAACAATAAATAAAAAAATAGAAATAGTAAATAAATAATAATAAAATAATAAATAACAATACTAAAGCTCTAAATAAATATAAAAAGAAATAAAACAAGAAAGCAATAAAGTTGCATGTAGACACATGGAGTGTGTGCATGTGGTTCCCCTTCCAATGTTTGCTCTATTTTAATAGATAGTGAGGAAGATGAGAGGCATTCCATCATTCCATGATTCCACTATCCATTCTCTTGGGATAATAGTGTTTTGAGACAAAGGATACCCTGGCAGTAGTACGTTGATTGAGGGCTCGGGGGTGGCCAGTTGTAGCAACATTTTGTGAAATTGAGCCTACGGTTGGGAGGAGAGTCTTTCCCAAGAATTTGTTGCAGGTAGTAAAATTCAACTAGCGTTCCCTAGGTAAGTTGTCTCTCTTCACTCATATTTTTGTAATTTAATGTTAACTAGTGGATAAATTTCTTGTTGATTATAAATAGATTAATTAATCTAATTAATTATGTGTTGTTATTTCGGGGCTGTTACAATTTCCCGTCCACCTTCTCAAGGCTGACACTTAGAATTTTATACACCAATATATATATTATAGTTTTAGACTCACAATGATATTATAACCTTCCATAGATTTGATTTCCTAGTCTAGGAAAGGCTTCTTGTTGTGTAGACCTTATATATGGAACTAAATTTGAAACAAACATAGAATGGTAGATCTAGCTAAGAATCCTCCAATGAAACCCTGAATCTAGGCTTTCTCTGGTGTTCATGAACTAGGAGTTTGGAAATATTCCCATGATTTCCTGAGTGGATCTTAGACTGACTGATTAATGAAAAAGAATATTGACATCTTATTCAACAAAACCCATATGCCACCTTACTTGTGAAAATTCCATTCATAGCCCAGTCATGGAAGGAAATGCAAGGTTCTTTAGAATTTATAGCATCTACGTACACCCTTCATTAGTAACATAATTACTAAATTAATCCTAAATAATGCACTCTTAGCAAGGAATTTGGACTTAATAATCAAAATTTACCTTAGAAGTTTTTAATTACTAAAATAAGCATAATATCCACATGTAGAGTGCAAACAAGGATTAATTTAGAATGAAATGGGTGGATGAAATAGATTTGGAATGGATTATTGATAGTGGTAAACTCGCCAATTTCATGCCCCAAAATCTCTCCCAACCCTAAACTTTTGTGTGTCCTCGCAAAAAAAAGAAGTTGTACTGGTATATTGGATGACCATTAGTAGCATAACACAAAATTAATAAAAAGTGCCTATATTGAAACTTTTTTACTTCTATTTCCATAATTAATGTTCACACTGGGCTTGATCCATGTTAGAGAGTACATGGGGAGGGTTAAAATTTGGAGGTTGTTTTGCAACAAAGAGTCTACTCATATCCGTGATAGGTTGCTTGAATTCCTGAAACAAATGAATTGATGGGACAAGTGTGATATTCTACATGAAGA
Organism: Pinus taeda; assembly: GCA_000404065.3. Lineage (NCBI taxonomy): Eukaryota > Viridiplantae > Streptophyta > Pinopsida > Pinales > Pinaceae > Pinus > Pinus taeda. Next base: position 18,525 of record APFE030633308.1, on the reverse strand, counting down.
TTTGATCAGGTGCTCAAAAAAATAGCTCAAAGTTCAAATTTGTCTGATCAGTGTGGAACCTAGACAACCACATAGTGCTCGTTATCCAGAACTTGGTGCGACTCGTTTCATGTGAAATGGACATTGTATGCTCCTAGAATCATGCCTTGTTCAGTTTCCCAAAGAGGCACATTTTTCAAGAAAGATTGATAGCCCAGTCAGCAATCTCTACTATTCACGTGGCAATCACTTGGCAGGTGTATATGGCAGTTTGACTGGTTAATGGGCTCGACGAATCACGTGGAGCCAAGTGGCACATTCTCATGGTGCAATTTGGTGGATTTTTAATGGTTGGTTGGTGGCCAACCACGGGCTGACACGTGGCCCAGCTAGAGGCCTCCATGTGGCATCCCGGTGGCCATCAAAATTATGGGATGAGTGCAGGTAGTAGTAGTGGGGGTCAAACTTGCAACCTCACAACAAAGACCATGCAACCCTTATCGAAGGGGGTGCAGGGGCCTGGCCAACGGGGACAAGCCGTTGGCTTTAGCCTGAGGCACGTGGCCCCCCACATGTCCAAATTTTTTAGACATTAGGCCGTATATGCCAAATTAAAGCGCCCACAATTTACGTCAATTTTTGGGCAAAATGATGCCTCAATAGCACATTCTAGGGTGAAATTGTGGATTAGGTACTAGATTATGGGGATTTTGTAGAGCGAATAACAACCAAACTTGGGAAAATCATAGCTTGATGAGCTTTTAACCAAATCAAGAGAAGAAAGAGGCTACACAGACCATTTTGAGCATTTTGGAGCCATTGGAACAAGTTTCAGAGATTTCTGAGCATTGTAAATTGATGTATTCACATTTTTTAGAATACTAAAGAGGTCCAAGCCATTGGAAGATGGACCAAGGAGATGTAGCCCAGGAGAGGTGAACTCCTTCATCATTTGCTAATGTGATATTGTTTATGGTGATGTTTATATTTGTCATATGTTATTGTTCAGTCATTTGTTTATGTTAATTTTCACATAAAATTCACATAAAAACAATCAAAAACCCATGTTTAAACTTGCAATAATTTCATAATCCTCAAGCATATTTAATATATTTTGAAAAGGAATTTTAGCACAAAAAACTAATTTTCCCAATTAGATTAAGTTTTGTATCAGAGCTCTTATTTTTTTTGTCAAGAAGAATTTAACTGTTTGCAAGTGAATATCATGCTTACAAGGTTGAAACTCAAGAGATGAGAAGGGAAGCTGGTTGAAAACCGTGAAGTTGGGTCAAGGGGAAGGAGGGAAAGGTTGCCACAATATCCACCACCAATTCTTCCTCAAGTTGTAGTTGAGACTCCAGTGAGCATGTCTCATGAAGGAGAACCTACAAACATGACAAAGGATGAGAAGGTCTCTAGGAAGGCTTTCTTCGATATGACAGAGATGGTGAAGGTCCTCTATGCAGAGAGGAATACTAGACTGCAGGGTGAAAGATCCAAACCTCCTAAAGGAGAAGGTTCTTTAGGAGGAGGAGGTAATGTAAATGGAGGTAAACCTCCACCCTCTCCAACATATTCTTCATCTTCTTCTTCACAAGCATCTTCACCCTCTTCCACTATCACAACCCTTACTCATACTCATCAACATACCTCAAAAGGAACTGGTAAATCACCCTTGTTAAAAATTTGAAGTTAAATTTGAGCTGCCCATCTATAATGGTGAAGTGAATGTAGAGAAGCTTGAAAATTGGGTTCCTCAGTTGGAGGTCTATTTTACAATTCAAAACCTTCAAGAGGATGAGATAAAGATTCAATTAGATTCCTTGAGGTTGGAGGGGGAAACACTAGTATGGTGGGAATCAAACACACAAGAAGAGATAAAAAATCAAAGTAAGATCTCGATTTCTTGGTCTGATTTCATTACTGCAATTAAAATACATTTCTACCCTCTAGCTTATATGCAGAAAGCCATCATGATTTGGCTGAACTTTAGACACCTTAAAGGTCAAAATGTGCAAGATTACACCCAAAAATTCAGAAAAATGTCTCTAATGTTAGTTGTAGATTGGAAATCACAAGATGCATTGCTGAAGTACATAGAGGGATTACACAGTTACCTTAGGCATACTATCCTTATGTATAATCCCAATAACCTAGATGAGGTGTGTGTGCAAGCCACTCATCTTGAGGCAAGAGGAAAAAACACTCCAAAAGAGGGTAGTAAAAATCCATTTAAGGGTAAAGAAAAAGAAAAGAGTTTCAAAGGAAAGAAAAATGCATCCATTAAAAAGGAAGGAGAGAAAACAATATGTAAACATTGTTCCAAAGAGGGTCGTGACGAACCTAATTGTTGGAAGCTTCATTCTGAGATGGGACCTAATAAATTTAACAACAAAGGAAAAGAAAATACAACTGCCATCATTCAAGAAGATTTTGGATCCGATTTAGGTGATGAAACTAAAATTACAGCCATGGGTATAATAGGAAAAGAATCCATTGCTAGCACTAGTATATCAAATTTTCACACTAGTAATCCAAATGAAGAACCAAGGATTGAATTATTTCATGTGAGGGTAATCTCAAAACATACAAAAATCAAAACATTATTTGATAGTGGATCTCAAGCCAACTTGATATCTAAAGAATTAGTCAAACAACTTAACCTTGAGACCATTTTACATCCAAAGACATATCCATTGGGTTGGATATGTGGTGGGCCCCAGTATTGCAGCAATAATGGTGCAACTCTTGGGACTCCCTACTTTAATTTTATCAACCCGATAGTTCGTAACAAACTTAGAAGCGATGGTGCTATATGCACAAGTACTAGCTCTTGCCGCAACTATGACTTGGTCAGCTGGCACAAGTCCGCTAGGGACTTAAGACAACTTCTATGAGCTCTGAGAAGAAGCTTTTTAACTGATGGATGAAAGCTAACTCAAAGGAAGCTAATCTACTTGTGGAAAGAAACTCAAAAGATGAAAGGAAATGCAAACCCTAGCAAACCCTAATTTTACCATCTAGTCCTACTGATGTGAAAAAGAGGATGTGAGATACTAACAGAGGTGCCATTGAATTATAGGAAGGTAAAATGCATGTGTCTAAGTTATCACTATCTGAAGAAAACATCTTTTTGTATTTTTGAATAAGTTGTCAGAATTATCATGCATGTGCTTTCACTATTTTTGACTGTGCAGAGGTGGATCGGTGAGAGAAAATTCTTACAGGAGGTTGGGAAGGTTTGGAGAGGGCCTAAGGGGTCCCTAGCACCCTTTCAAATAGTTTCATAGAGTTTGGCTATCAAGAAATCGCTTTTGTGATCTTATACAGGAAGTCTGCAGGAGTACTACAGGATGTTTTGGAATTTCTACAGGGTGTTTGTAATTTTCTACAGGATGTTCAGAAATGGGATTTTGGAGGATGGATGGAGGGAGAAAGATGAAGGAGTGGGTATGGAGGTGCGATAATGGTGTGAGGAGGTCCAGGCCTTGGGGAATGGAGCTGAAGAGTGGTGAGGATGGTTGGATTTATTCAAGGCGGAGTGGAGAAATGTTGCACAAAAATATGGGAATTAGGGCAAAGTGAGCAAATGGAAAACATGAGGCAAGTATCCCGGTTGGAGGATGGAGCAGATGGGATTGATGGAGTACAGGTGGATGGAGAGGTATTACAGGCACTCTGCAAGTTATTTTTCGAATTTGACAAATGAAGACTTGGAAAATCAAGAACCTAATTACTTTGACCTAATCTGACTTAGATAACATCAAAGGAAATGAACAGAAGTCTATTTTCAGCGAAATCATATGAAGTAACTGTGCAACTAAGAAATCATGAACCTAAGCATGCAATCAAAACTGATATCAAGTTCAACAACTAAGAATCCAACATTAATACTTTCATGGTCAGGCAAAGACAATGTTCTTGGTGGCAGCAAGGTCACCTTTGTCCCAACTCATGATTCCACTAAGGGGTAGGTGAGATCCAAGGTGCTTGGTAGCCTTTTTTTGAAGATCTTCCCTGTGATTAACCTATTAAGTAAATCTGAACATGAAAAGCTATTTTAATCATCAAAAACGACCTAAGTAACAAAGCAATATTTTAATCTAAATAACAGATTTTATTCTATGAATGAAGCAAAGACACATGAAAGTAAACAAAGGAGGTATTGGGCACTTGAGATGGACCCAACCCCAAGAGCTACAGCCTCCTAAGAGAGATTAGGGTTGGTGCAAAGCTGGATTCATCTTTATTGATCAAAAAAATAGTTCCATTCCAAAAATTGTCCACAAGGAAAACTTGAAAATGTGTTGAAATGCAGAGCTAAACTACTGCCTAAAAAGTGACTAAAATTGAAGTACAAACTAGCTAATTTCTTCCAACAAAATGACTAACTGAAATGAGGCCTTAAGCCCTCTTATTTATACAAATTGAGGACCCGAACATTCCTTCTAAACTTTAGGGACTCATCTGCCCAAAACTTGCAGTTAACAGCAGTCCTACTTGACTTGCTTCGCTGCCATTGTGATAATCGATTTGGTGGCCCTTGAACTCCAAGCTAATAGTGGAGAATTCGAGGTAAGGGCCCATAAATGAAGGGGACACCTTCCTAAAAATCCTCTCCACGAATTTGGCTGCCAAGTTCTCATTTAAACCTTTGATTTTGTCTCTAAATTGACCAAAAAGACTGCATAAAGCACACATTAGACTTGTTGGCATAATGACTAACCCAATTCACTCTATTAGCATACATATAATAAAAAACATGCAATAAACTAATGAAAATGGTGGACTAAGTCGAATTAGGAGGCTGAATGAGCCCATATAATTATTCATTTTTGGGGCTCATCATCACCCCACTACTGAAAGTGTTTCTCATCTTCTGAGCAACTAATCTATCTCTTCCTCCCTGTCATGCCAAGCTTCTGAAGTGATGTTCTCTTCTCGGTCATGAAACCATGCTTTTCTCCCTACTTCTTCCCACTGCCTGTGCTCCTTTTCTTGTAGCAGTTTTGTTAAAGCCTCAGCCTTAGCCTGCAGCTTGTCCTCTCTCTGCTATTCATCACGTGTTTCCTTGTCTTTCCTTCTTTCTGTGATTGTTTGGCCACCTTTTCCTCCAATTTCTTGGTCTCTCTTAGCTTAGCCGGAGTTTCCTATAGAGAATTCTCAGCTTCCTATAGAATTGTCTCAGCTTCCTGTAGAACTTGAGTCCATCATCTAAATTCTCTCTCTCCAAGTGAAGGTTTTTGGCTTCCTCATTCATAGGTGATGGATATCTTTGAAGGAGACTCCTCCTTTTGTTTGATTGTTGTGTCCTTAATGACAATTTGCTCCTTTGATTGTGGCTGGGGTCTGCCATTTTTTATCCGCATGCTCCTTCTTAACTTAAAGTACATGGAAGGCTCCCTTTTTCGCTTCCCTTTTTGCTGTGGATATGTGCTTAAGGTAGGCAACACATCTGCTGCCTCCCTAGCCAAAATCTCTGGTGATTTCTCCTTTTTCTGCTCTGCTTTTATGCTTCTTGTAGAAGTTGTTTTTGAACTTCTTGTAGAAGTTGTTTCCAGACTTCCTGTAGAAACTGTTACGACCTGTTTCGCTGAATGTGTCCTTTCTTTTAACTCTTGTTTGGTTGCCTTGGTTGTGACCTCCTTTGTTTGGGATTTTTTAGTCCTCTATGCTCTACTTTGTTGTCGTTTCTCCCGGGGTGTTTGTGCCATTGGTCCTCCCACAGTTCTAGGTTCAACAACTTGGCCTTTTTCTTGTTTCTCCTTCTGCTCTTTTTGTGGTGGTTTGTCCTGTGTTTCCCTGCCGCTGGCTTTCTCTCTGGATTCAAGGTGTTTCCCTTCTTCACTGTTGGATGAGGTGAGTTCCTCAGCCAGGATTCAGATATCATCATCTCTGGACTTGTTGCGTAAAATCTCCCAGGAGAGGGGGGACAGTGTAGGTGTGGAGGGCATCCTTTACCAAAAGCTTGATGAGCCCACGGTGGGCTACCTGATCCGGTGTCCCTTCCTTCAAATTTTTGCCACATTCAATCAATGATTGTCGGAGAAAATAGGGAATACCCAACTTCTACTCTTGGGGTAAGTCCAACCCATGTCTTAGTTCTTTCAGCAGTTGGAAATGATGGCCGTAAACAATATTGTACTGCCCCTCACAAGTAATATATTTCATGATTTGGAGGCTAGCCTTGCTCCAAAGAGAATGTAAACTGGCCCTCCTTACCCCATTCTTGCCTTTTGCAAAATGTTCCTTAGGTAGGAAGAATTCTTTCTTGGCTTTTTGGCCTAATGCTCTCTCCTCTTTGCTCCAGGGTATCCCTAATGGTATACCAGTGACTTGACTAATGAGTTAAGGGGTAAGCTGTAGGGTCAACCCTCTGAAATTCATAGTGGCTAGTGTCTTTGATTTAGGTTGTAGGGACATTAAGAATTCCTCCGTCATTTCATCGTCATATCCCTGAAATTTGTCACAAAAAGTCATCCAGTTGGCACGGGTAAAGAGGTCCACTACTGCGGGATGTTCACGCAATTTTTTGGCATCCGAGGGTTCCTTTCTGATAAACCATCCTGGCATGGTGAGAGTGTTCTGTTTTAGTGCTCTAAGCAGAAAGGGAGTGTTGTTTGATCGTTTCCTCCTTTGAACTTCAGGAACGGATTTCTCGGGTGTTTGGAGTTTAATCTGCACCAATTCCCTGGTTCTAATGCTTTTGCTGCCCAAAACTCGGTTGTCTGTGTGTAACAGGGAGAATTAGGTTTCCACAGACAGGACACAGAGCTTAATTTCCATCACCAGCATACATATAACCGTGTAAATTCAAATCTTTCACGCACAGGCCAACCCTCACAGTTCTTTATCTTTTCTACGGGAAAAATATTTTAACAGGAACCGTGGGAGAGAAATTTGACACAGAATTGACTGAAAAATGCCATGCAACATACGATCACACTACTATTTTTGACTTACAGGCAGACTTGTCTCTCATTCTCCTACTCCAAACAATTCAATTCACCACCTTTCAAAATATATCATGCATGGAAGAGTGTTTTCGAGCCTACCTTTCTCGGGATTTCAAATTTGACGAAGGAAAGCTCAGGTTTCTCTGTTCCAGAAGGTTGTGTCGTACTTCCTGTAGGACTTCTTCCTATAGAATGCTTGCTGGCTTCTAAAGGATGTCACTGCGCCTCGAAATGAGCCCGATACGCAACAAAATCTTGCAGATAGGTAGAAAGACCAGTGGAGGATGACTAGTTAATCATTTTGTGGAAGCATAGGATGCATACTTCAGTTGAGGACATTGCAAGTGCCAGTGAATAGCAAGTGGTTTTAGCCGAGCATTTTTTAATTTCGGCGTGATTCGCGGTGAGGGAGTGAAGTGGCCAGGTGTACATGGCCACATGCAGACTGGAGTGCTATCCCGAAACATCATGTTTCCTACTTGTGATCACTCCCATCAATTACGTTGAAGGTTACACAGCCACCACTACCTATTTCCCAATTTCCTCAAGAGATTGCTGAGCGCACGCGTCATATTCACCCATCGAGCACTGTTTGAACTAGATGAGGGTGGCCAGTTAGCTGGCCACTGATTTTTTTAATCACAACCATCTCATTTGTTCATGCAGGTACCAAATTATATTCATACAATCAGAGGAACGAGGTTTAGTCACGTACCTGGAAGTCGAATGTGGCTGCTGTGAGGTGCTTTTCGCTGTTGCATGTGTTTCTGTGGTTGCATGATGGCTTGGTTTCTGATTCATGGCCGTTTTTCTTGTGCATGTACCCTCTGGCTGGATCTATGCTGCAGGAATTTGTTTCCACGTTCAGATCTACCCCCTCAAGCTGTTGATGCTGAATTTTTCCAAGATAGCAACTTGTTTTCTCCATTGCTTCCGAACGATAGATCGGATTGATCTGAAACTTTCTGAGCATGTGTCTATCATCATTGTGAACCCCCCAGAGCGAAATGGTGGTCCGTGGATGCACGGATTTTCAGAAAAAACGGAAAATGGTTGAAGATTACAGAGGTCAATTTCTCAAAAAATGTGCATTGGAATCAGCTAAAACTACTTGGGTATGTTACTATCAACCTTATGCATCTCCCCATGAAATAGGCTTTAAAATGGATGCACGGATATGGAGAAAATGTGAAAATGGTTGAAGGTGATGGAGGCTGATTTCTTGGAAACCGTGCACCAGAATTGGCTAAAACTGCTCGAGCATGTTGCCATCATCCCTGTACAACTCCCCGTAAAACAGTTTTGTAAATGGATGCACAGTTTTCACGTGAGGGAAAAAACAAATTTCAGCACTATGTATTTTTGCTTCCAAGCATTCTACAGCTATTTTGCATGGTAAGAAAAATGAGCTTGGGCTATAATGCAGGCATGGAAATGATGGAGGAGGAGTTTGAAGATGAAAAGAGGACTTATGAACCCTTGATGAAGTTTCCATGTTCACCAAACTGCTTTTTAAAATCCATTTCCAGCCTTCTGTAATTTCTACAGGAACTTCCTGTAGAAAACACAGTTTTCATAAAAGAAGTACGATGAGGTGGAAAAATTGGAGAAAGGTGAGGGATAGAAATAGGGGTGGATGCAGGCCTCACAAATAGATTCCAACCTTCAGATTCCCTTCCAAAATCGAATTTGACTTGTTCGAAGCTTCTACAGGATCTTTCCTGTAGAAATTCAGAACTTCCTATAGAAACGCCTGGAACTTCCTGTAGAAAAGCTTGGAACTTCCTGTAGAAAGCCCAGAACTTTCTGTAGAAAGCCCAATCTTGACCTGAATGTGACCAAATCCTAGGAGAGGTGAGTGGCCATGGAGGGAGTGTCTGAAGGGATGTCCTGGAGCCTGGTATGGACTCTTGTCCTCGTTTTGCACAACCTTCTTTTCTTGCAATGTATTCACTGCAACCTGCAATTTTTCACAGAGATTCATCTTGTTTTATTTTTCTTTTCTTTTTTGTTTTTTTTGTTTTTTCTTTTGTTTTTTCTTTTTTTTGAAAACAACTAGGGCACATCATGGAGGTTTTCACCCTAATTGCCTGCCCTGGGCGCCTCCAAGGTAGGTTTTCACCCAGGGATCTTATTGTCTCTTTCTTTTTCTTTTTTTTGTCTTCTTTTTTCCCAACCCATTGACCGCCTCATGGAGATTTTCAATCAATGAGCCAATTTAAGGTGCCTTCGAGGAGGATTTCACCTTAGATTTTTATTTTCTTCTCATTTTCATTTTTTCTTTTTCCTTTTTTTTTTCCACCCTATCCTACTTGAAAAACAAAAACATTTTCAAGTATAAGAATACTTCCAATGGAGCCATGTGCACATCGATATTAAAGACAAAATTATATGGAGGATTGAAATGCATGCTTTGACAGCTATCTGGATTTCAGAGACCAAATGATTTGACTTTGAAGGGATCAAGCATAGCTGAGGAAGAGAGTACTGCTGCAACTTAGTGACCGTCTGGAACCATATCTCAATATAGCTCTGATATCCTTGGTCCTTTTGCTGATATGGATCATTCTCCATATCTTATTCTATCATGACCCTCACATATTCCTCTTTTTGTTGAGTTTTCTCTTGAATACATAGAGGATTTGATGGTAACCATGAGGGAGTTCTCTCGATCTCTGATTCTGATGTCTTCTCTTCATCTAGTGCAGCCCATGGTCCTTTGATCTCCTCTTTAAATCTTCTTTTGTTGGATGTGGTCCTTCAATGCTTTCAAGATAATCTCTTTTTTGCAATACTCTTCCTGGGCTATGGTGAAGATTATTGAGCTCAAGAGGAGTTGTTTGGACATGTTGTGCCTCAGCATTGCAATTGGGTTGAGCTAATCCAATGTGCAAGTTTGGAAATGGTGGTATGGGTAGTTGAGTGGGGGTGTATATTTGAGATGGATGTGGATGAGTTTGTGGTTGGGCAGCTGGTGGAGGCAAATGAGTGGGAGGAGAGTTGTACTAAGGCCTCCACCCCTGATGAGGTGCATTCCACTAAGGCTGTGGCTGAGCATAAGAGTGAAATGAATGAGCAGCTGGTTGGGCATAATATGGATCTGTGAAGGAACAAGGAGGAGGTGTGAATCAGGAAGGAGGAGCAGGGGGACCCCAAGAAGGCATGAAAGTGGATTGATAGGGGTCGTAATAGGTCTGAGATGTCCCTTGCATTCCTTGTTGGTAAGGTATGGGTCCATGTGGCCTCCTTTGGTTCATATAATAGAGTGATCCAGCGGCTCCTTTGGCTCTCTGATATGCATCTTTAAGTCCATGCAAGGAAGGGCAGTGATTCGTAGGATGGTATTCTTCACAGACGAAACACACTTCTAGGGAGTGCATTGGACATTCGTTCCTAGGATGCTTTCTAGTGCACCTAGCAAAAAAGATGACCAAAGCCCTCTTGGCTTCCTCTTGCTTCCCTTGGATCTGTAAGGTATGTAGTTGCATGGCAAAAAACCGCCTCATATCTCTCTTGAAATCTTCCATTTTATTTGCAAATTCGTTCTTGGACAAGGTACTGCTCCCAACATTTCTGCTTGTAGCCATTTTCTCTAGAGGAATTTTTTCTTCTTCTTCTTCCCTTGAGTTTCTTCAAATATGTCTTGTTGTCCACCTAAGGGTTCTTTAATCATAGCCATCGAAGAAGAGAGAAAGTTGGCTGTGTGAAGCAATGGGGGTGTTGTGCAATCATTTTTCTAAATTATCTCTACTCCTACAAGGCATGAAAGGAAATCTTTTTGGTTGATTTTTGTTTTTTTTTTTCTGATGTACCTACAAAACTGAAATAGAGTGAACTACAACTAACTATCTTGCTGAAATGAAAATGCGAAATTGAGATGAAAGCAGGAAAGAACCAATCTATTTTACTCAAATGAAATTGCATGAATGAAATGATAAGCTACGCTTGCAGAATTAAAATTGCGGAATTGAAATGCTAATCTACGCTTGCAGAGTTAAAATGCTAATCTACACTTGTAGAATTGAAATTGCGGAATTGAAATTCTAATCTATGAAAGCAGCAAAATGTCTACTCTACTTTTGCAAAAATGAAATTGCATAATGGAAATGAGATAAACTACTTAGCAGAATATTGTAGTAGAAAATAGAAGAAAAGAAACCATCACCAATACTCTAACGCTTCCCCGACAACGGCGCCAAAATGAATGGTGGGCCCCAGTATTGCAGCAATAATGTTGCAACTCCTCGGACTCCCTTCTTTAATTTTATCAACCCAGTATTTCATAACAAACTTGGAAGTGACGATGTTATATGCACAAGTACTAGCTCTTGTTGTAGCTGTCACTTGGTCAGCTGGCACAAGTCCGCTAGGGGCTTAAGCCAACTTCTATGAGCTCTGAGAAGAAGCTTTTTAACTTATGGATGAAAGCCAACTCAAAGGAAGCTAATCTACTTGTGGAAAGAAATTGAAAAGCTGGAAGGAAATGCAAACCCTAGCAAACCCTAATTTTACGATCTAGTCCTACTGATCTGGAAAAGAGGATGTGAGCTACTGACAGAGGTGCCATTGACTTTTAGGAAGGTAAAATGCATGTTTCTAAGTTATCACTATCTGAAGAAAACATCTTTTTTTATTTTTGAATAAGTTGTCATAATTATCATGCATGTGCTTTCATTGTTTTTTACTGTGCAGAGGTGGATCGATGAGAGAAAATGCTTGCAGGAGGTTGGGAAGGTTCAGAAAGGGTCTAAGGGGTCCCTAGCACCCTTTCAAAGAGTTTCACAGAGTTTGGCTATCAAGAAACCACTTTTGTGAGCTTCTACAGGAAGTATGCAAGGGTTCTACAAGATGTTCTGGAATTTCTACAAGATGTCTGTAATTTCTACAAGATGTCTGTAATTTTCTACAAGATGTTCAGAAATGGATTTTTTTGAGGATGGATGGGGGGAGAAAGATGAAGGAGTGAGTATGGAGGTGAGATAATGGTGTGAGGAGGTTCAGGCCTTGGGGAATGGAGCTAAAGAGTGGCGAGGATGGTTGGATTTGTTCAAGGCGGAGTGGAGCAATGTTGCAAAAAAATATGGGAATTAGGACAAAGTGAGAAAATGGAAAACGTGAGGTAACAATCCAAGTTGGAGGATGGAGCAGATGGGATTGATGGAGTACAGGTGGATGGAGAGGTATTACAGGCGCTCTGCAAGTTATTTTTCGAATTTGACAAATGAAGACTTAGAAAATCAAGAACCTAATTACTTTGACCTAATTTGACCTAGATAAAAGGAAAGGAAATGAGCAGAACTCTATTTGCAGTGAAATCATATGAAGTAACTACGCAACTGAGCAATCATGAACCTAAGCATGCTTTCAAAACTGATATCAAGTTCGACAACTAAGAATCCAACATTAATACTTGCATGGTCAAGCAAAGACAGTGTTTTTGGTGGCAACAAGGTCACCTTTGTCCCAGCTCATGATTCCACTGAGGGGGAGGTAAGATCCAAGGTGCTTGGTAGCCTTTTTCTGAAGATCTTCCCTTTTATTAACCTATCAAGTAAATCTGAACATGAAAGGCTATTTTAATCATCAAAAATGACCTAAGTAACAAAGCAACATTTTAATCTAAATAACAGATTTTATTCTAAGAATGAAGAAAAGACACATGAAAGTAAACAAAGGAGGTACTGGGCACTTGAGATGGGCTCAACCCTAGGAGCTACAGCCTCCTAAGAGAGATTAGAACTGGTGCAAAGCTGGATTCATCTTTATTGATCAAAAAAATAGTTACATTCCAAAAACTGTCCACAAGGAAAACTTGAAAATGTGTTGAAATGCAGAGCTAAACTACTGCCTAAAAAATGACAAAAATTGAACTACAAACTAGATAACTTCAACTAAAAAAATGAATAACTAAAATGAGGCCCTAAGACCTCTTATTTATACAAATTGAGGACCCCAATAGCCCTCCTAAACTTTAGGGACTCGGCTGCCCAAAACTTGCAGTTAACAGCAGTCCTACTTGACTTGCTTGGCTGCCCTTGTGATAATCAATTTTGTGGCCCTTGAACTATGAGCTGATGGTGGATAATTCGAGGTATGGGCCCATAAATGAAGGGGACACCTTCCTAAAAATCCTCTCCACGAATTTGGATGCCAAGTTCTCATTTAAACCTTTGATTTTGTCTCTAAATTGACCAAAAAAACTGCATAAAGCACACATTAGACTTGTTGGCATAATGACTAACCCAATTCACTCTATTATCATAAATATAATAAAAAACATGAAATAAACTAATGAGAATGGTGGATTGAGTCAAATTAGGAGGCTGAATGAACCCATATAATTATCCATTTTTGGGGCTCATCAATATGAAAGGACACAAACTTACAAGTTAAAATAAAATGTATTGTTTGGTTTGCAATCACATCAAGCTTCATTGATGAAGTTGAATCAGATGTTGTACCACTTGATCTTTCAGGAATTGTTTTGGGTATTCCTTACCTCTATGATAGAAAAGAAATCTTATATTAGCATGAAAACAAGTACCACTTAATCAAAGATTGATTCGGATTTAAACGGGAATGCAACAAATTACAGAGATAACCATAAACATAGAGATGCAACAGAAATAATACTTCATTTCATTAATGTAAAATAATGAAATATGCTTACAAACAGAATTGGAAATAAACCATCTAGGGCAATGGTAGCTTTATCTCTAAGAAGAGATGTGGTGGCTACATGCCTTTGAACTATCTTACAATGAGGCTCGAAGGCCTATTTATTGTTGAGAAAAAATGGAAACCCCTTAACATCCTGTTAGCCTCCTATACCAATAGGTTTCATCTTTCATGATTGTCTTGATCGAACTATGGAATATGTTCAAACCTTCTTTCTTGAGAAAAGGTGTTCCATATTCTTGAAAAACCAAAAAATCAAAAAAGTTAAAAAATGTAAAGAGGGTCTACCCTAAAAGAAAAATCAAAGGGTAAGAAAAATAAAGTGGTCAAAAAGAAATGAAAGAAATGAACCCCAAGCAAAAATAGACCAAGGAAAGTGTGCAAATCCAAATGCCACTGCTACTTCATTTTTGTAATAAAACAATTGTGTGCAGCTTGTCCAACCTTTGCCACAATTCATGAATAAGTCAAACTGTTTAAACTTGGCTTACTCATATTTCAATTTCATGTTGTAAATTAGAGAATAAATATCTGACCAAACAGTTTAATCTTGGCATATAAGTAGATAGTTAGAGTTAATAAAAGGTGCTCAACAGTTTAATCTGAGCCTTTGGATGTAATAAGGGTAGAATTAGATAGATTTTCCTTGTAAAAAGAAAAAATGTTGATGAGGGTTTGCAAGTCTAAATGCACCCTAATAAAGAAGAGAAAATGGTAGTATCAATTAGATAGGGTAGGTAGATGGTGCTGCAAAGTGTTACCTGATGAATGATGCTGCTACATGTTTTTGATCATTTACTTTCATCACAAGTACTAAAGAAGGAAATACGCTGGAAAATCACCGCAAGAAAAGTCAAACTCATTAACCTCCCTCATCACTTTCCCCTCAAAAGTTTTACTAATTTCCCGCAAAGTACTAAGGTATTTGGAGATCAAAGGGGCTCAAGGCATTTCCTTGACCTCTGGAGGGACCGGACCCTTGGCCTAATGATCAAAAAGACCTAAGAACTTAAGATAATCCATCATTATA
>APFE030633295.1:0-11985 GCA_000404065.3 Pinus taeda | reverse complement strand
TTGATGTTTTGAATTTGTATGCTTAGGACAATAGGATTGCCTACATGTTAACTTAGCATTCCTTTGAAGCATAGCCTCTTGGCAGTTAGTTAGAAAATGGTGTGTTTTCATAATTTGATTTCAGTCTTTTTCCTTACTGCAGTAAAAAAACTTTCTCTTAGAGTAGATTTCTCTTTCCCTCATTAGTAATCAAGCTTCTTCTAAATCCATAGAAGTCTGGATTGAAAAACCCTAGTGGTCTATCACCAGCTCAACAACGACAAAGAGCAAACCCATCACTTTTACTTGTGTATACAACACTGTCACCTCCAAGTTTGTATGAACCCCGAGTTGATAAAGTAAAGTTGGTAGCCCCAAGAGTTGCAGCACTCTTGCTGTGATACTAGTGCTCATCAATATGCTAAAGATTAATCTAATGAAACAACATACTTAAAGGGAAAATATTTATGTGTGCATGTGTATGAGATTGGTGTCATTATTTTTCTTATGTTGTTACCTTTTATGTATATGTTAAAATTGTAACAATGCTTTTATTGAGTTTATCTACTAAAGTAATTAATTTATAGAAAGGAATTTAGTAGAAAATAATTAGCCAGAAGTTGGGGTAAGAAATTAACATGGTATCAAAATTGTCTCTCTAAGGGGGCAATTTATGAAGTACTTCACATATGCATAGAAGCCAAAAATCATACAAGAGTTGTAGGGTTAGTGTAGGACCAACCTTTTCAGGAAATAATAATACTAAAAAGGTAGGAAGAAATGAGGTGATGGTTATATAGTAGAAGGCAACGATAAAAGGAATCATACGTGGCCATATGTAGTACAACAACATAGGTGACAATAGATGCAAAAAATTGTAGTTTCAATGTCATACACGAGATATGATGTTGTACAAAACACAATCAAAAGTAAGCAATCACACAGGAGATGATGTAGCACATGGGTATAGAAAATAGTCACCAAATTCATCCATATAGTTACATGTGATTGTATGGTATTGTGTCTAACAAGTGACAGGGAATCGTTCTAGCTCGAATTAGGAGGCACGTTGGAAGCCAATGATGTGCTATTTGTATCAAGACTGAATAATAACTTTCTCTCAATCTTAGTGATGGAGGGTAAAGGATATGAGGTAATGTTCAGGAGTAGAAAAGTGCTCATTCATCCAAAGGATATTAGCCCAAACATAGTAGTGTCCATTCGGGTTAGAGAGGGAAACTTATATAGGTTGAAGGAAAAACTTGTTTAGGCTTTGGTACGTGACAATGAAAACCTGTGCAGGTTGTGGTAGAAGAAAATGGGACACTTTGCATCATAGGGCATTGCTAATATTGATAGAGAGTGTCCCTAGTGTCCCAATGTTTAGTGTTGAGCAGTATGGTGTTTATAGAGGGTGTGTACTTAGTAAGAATGTTAAGGATGATTTTTCTTCTAGTGAGATTATGTCTGAGGGGATTTTGGATCTAAGTCACTTAGATGTGTGTGGATTAATGTCAATGGAATCAATGCAAGGAGCATTATACTATTTCAATATTATTGATAAATATTCCAAGAAAACTTGGATCTTCTTCATGACGACCAAGGATGGGGTCTTTACTGGATTTTAGGATTTCGAGACTTAGGCTGAGAACCAGACAAGAATGAAAAACCAAGGTATTGAGGTCAAATAATGTGGAAGAGTACAACTCCAATGACTTCAAGGATTTCTGCAAGGAGGTAGGGATCAAGAGGGATATGACAATTTTGTGAAACCCTCAATAGATTGGGCTTGTGAAGAGGAATAATTGATCCATAATCGATTTTGCCAAGGAAATGATACGTGACCAAGATCCATCTATGTTTTTGGGGAAAAGGCATGCAACACTATAGCATATGTGTAAAACATGAGTCCTCAGAGGATATTGGGGGAAAATACTCTTAAGGAGGAATTCATAGGAGTGGAGCAATAGATAGTACATTTAAGGATCATTGGTTTCCCAGAATACATCCATGTGTTTGTGGAGAAGAGAACAAAGATGGAGCCTTACATGATCTTCATATCAACACAGAGGATGACAGTTTTGAGTAGAGATGTTAAGTTAGGGGGAACTTGGAATCTAGGAAGTCTCATGAGTTGCCACCAGTAGTCACAGAGGATGAAGAGCATGAGACTTCTAAGGGAGAACAACATGTATAGACTTCCACTTTAGGGATTCAACCTTTAGGTTGGGAGGAGATAATAGCTACTTCTAGTTCCTTCTGACAACCTAGGTGGTTTGAGCAAACATTAAGAGATGCTAAGAAGCATGTGGAGGCTCCTAGAAGCACATTTTAGGAGAGCATGCCTCTTAAGAGGTTTTTGAACTACCTAAGATTAATGACTAACATCATTGAGGAGGCAACAAATAAAAAGCTTTGGAGGAAATCCATGTTGAAGGATGATGCATGGGACATTTTAGCCAAGGTCAAAGAGGAAGCTAATTACATACAGTTCTTCTAGAAGTAACTTCCTCACTAAGAGGGAGTGTTGATGATAGTAGCACTGGACAAGTACTTCCACACAATTCTAAGTGTCTTGACAAGTGGAAGTCATCCAAAAGGAATTATAACCTTAACAAATTATTTTAATTAATAGAACTATTAAAGCAAATGACTTTTACAAGAAAAAGTTAGTTAATCTAATGAAATGCAAATTGTTATTTGCATTAGTGAAATAAATGAATCTCAATTGTTCATGTCAAATGACATTGAGATCTAATCTCAATCGTCAATCACTTTGGAGACTAGGGTTGTGAATTTGGCCAATACCTCAAACTTATAAAAAGAAGTCTAAGCTAAGGGAAAAGACACGACTATAGGGAACAAGACAATAAGACAGTGAGATCTCAATGATTGGGTGGAGAAGGATATTCATCCAAGTGTGTAGAGTCTAAGGAGGAAGAGCAAGGGATAGCAAGGGAGAATGATCCAACAACAAACAATGTTAAAGGAGAAGTTTTACAAAGGGTTTGATCAGTTAGAATAACTCTAGGTTTTGCTGTTTATACCTTTCCTCGGAGGGCCATTTTCCTAAGAAGGAAGCCCTTATATAATGAAGATTAATTTAGCGAAATAATATATTTAAAAGGCATACATAAATTTGTGCATACATGTATGAGATTAGTGTCATTATTTCACTTTTGCTGTAAAATATTTTTCTTATGTGTTAATATTCAAAACAATGATTTTATTCAAGTAAATTTAAAATAAAATTAATTAAAAACAATTATTTTAAAAATAATTAACTAATAATTAATGTTAGAAAATAACTAAACTGGCTTTATCAATATATATATATATAATTATTTTAATATCGATATTTTATATTCTAACTCAATTGTCTGGAGTTTGTATTAATGTAATATTATTATTAAGAACAATATTCAAAATAATATATTTATGAATATATTATATTAGAGCCCCCTGAACACCAACTATATAAAAATTATAAACTAGCAGTAATTGGTCTCAATGTCGAGTCACAATTAATGATAATGGGTTCTAAATAATTCTTAATTTTTATTTTAATAGAGTTTTATGAAATTTATAAATACAAAAAATTGTTTAAGGTAAGTATACCCATTTAGATGGTTTAAATTATAATGTGATTGATTATAAGTGATTATAAGTGAAATTTTATTTTATTTTGTTTTATATTATTAGTAATTTAGATGCTGTAAATTATAATGTGATTGATTAAAAGTGGATTATAAGGGAAAATGGAATTTTGTTTTGCTTTTTTGAATTGAAATTTTATTTGGTTTTTATTTTATTTTATTTTTATTATGTATAGTTTTTTAAATTTAGTAGTGTATATTGCTAACATGTTTAATTTTATGGGATCTTTATGAATTTTCACATTTTTTAGACCTTGAGTATTATTTATGACTTTTACATGAGACCATAATTATCCTAATAACAACCTCATTGTTATGGTTCGTCATATCCTAGGTAAGATCTTTGCCACAACCCTATATACTCTCTTCTCTATATGCACAAAGGCAAAGAAGATGACAACCAAAGGAGAAACAAGATATGGGGTACATTGTTATGGTTGGCTATATCCTAGGTAAGATCTTTGCCACAACTTTAGATATTCACATCTCCATATGCATAAAGACAGAGTATGACAGCCAAAGGATGAATAAGATTTGGGGAGAACCATTGTATTAATAATCATATATTTACTTTGGTTAAGGCCAATGAGTGTAAAGTACATTGTTTCTTTTTGGAATTTTGCAGGTCATTTGATACAATTTCATGGCACTTGTTCATGAATAGGGTTAAGGCTTTGGGTCTTCCACTCTTGGTAGTATTAATTGTTATGACACTTTAGAAAGCCATTGTTGGCATAGTTTAAATGAGGACTAATAAATAGAGGAGGTCTAGATCAATGTAGGAGTAAAACAAGAATGCCCATTTTCTCCTACACTTTTTAGAATTTCCAATGATAAAATAGAGGAATCATAACATAGTCAATGCTCACCTTAGATAGTTTCATTCTCGTCAAAGTATCCATCAATATTTTCTTATTTGTAAATGACATTATCCCCATGTTGCACCTAGTGAGGGGGCTCTAGAGACAACTTAAAATCCTAACTTCCTTTTGTGACACTCACTCATCAATGTTAGGTTAATCTAGGAAAACAAAATTCATGGCCTTTAAGATCCCTAAAAGGAAGTCAAGAGATGTGAATCTTACATACAAAGGTAAGAGGCTTGTAGTAGTTTTTCTTGTATGTATATTGGGGGTTGTCTTCTCTAGACCAAACTTTAGCTTGACTCTAGTAGTAAATACTTGACTTAGTAAGGGATATGTGGCTCTAAAAACTCTTGAAAAACAGTGTTTTTAGTGTCAATTTAAGAACATTCAATCAAGGCTTCGAGTCATTCAACCATTCGTCACACCTACCCTCCTATATGGGTATAAGATTTGGGGGATGAGGAGGGCATACATTTAGGGGAGAGAGTGCTTATCATGACGATTATCCAAACAACTTCATGAAAAGAGATCAATGATTCATGATATGATTATTGTAGAATGGCACAACCCCAATGATTACCTCAATGATACTTCATGTAATCATGATGATACATAGACTCAATGGGATGGGAAACTCACAAAGAGGTCTTCTAATATATACGTGTATTTCTATCAAATCCTCTATGAAGCACGCATACCATTGGATCGATTCAAGGTGATATGCAAGATTCTCTTCCTTGCTTCACCTCATTTTTTAATGGATGTTCCTTATCTCTCTAAGAGAAAAATAAACAAAGGCACTCATTTGAGATTTGTAGAGTGTACATTGGGTCCACATTTATAATCTTAGAGAGTTGTTCTTTCCCAAAATTCAAAGCTAGTCAGACTTATATCTTGAGTGCAAAAAAGGGCACAATTTATGCCTAGGGTACACCAAACTCTAGCTCCCTTGCAGCTTAAGGTTACCTCTTACTTAGTGTAGAGTTTTCTCCCATTAGTTTTTCATTGAGACAAGTAACCATATTTGTCAATAATGTTGTATTTTCCAAACTTACTTCTTAAATCTTAATATTGAGGACGACTTTATATATTCTGATGCCCTATTATGATATTAGAGGAAAATTGATTTTTCCTTTTAGGTATTTACTTGGTTATGTCTAGATGCTCATGAATTATCAGGGCTAGAGATGCTTGACACTCATGGATTGTGAGGACTAGAGATGTTTAACCATTTTCCTCTAGTGATGTTTAACCATTGTTGATGATTTACTAGATACCTATTTCCCAATCCAATATGCAACAATTTCAATAGTTCTTACTTTAAGTTCCTTCACATTAATAGGAAGAGGTCCCATGTCTAGTGTCCAAAGCTCGCATGAAAACCCTACAACATCTTAATCATGCATCTATTTGTAACCTTGAATGTTAGAAGTGTTTTTCCAAAGTAACATATCACAATGAGTGAACCACCTCCTTCCCTCTCTCATAACATTGACGCCTCCTAGTAATTTTCGATGTCTCTTTCAAATGCATTTTGATTGTAAGTTTACTAGGTCCTGGAGAGTTTGTTAAAAATGAGTCAAATGAAATTTAATTTGCAAATTGCTTTTTCTCAACAACCTCAATCTTTTCCACGATCATGTTCAATATTGTTCTAGGTCCTTTCTCTATCTTTCTGGGACGAGTTTTGACTATAGGCTACTTGCACATGGTTTCATTTGAGATGTCATCATTGTATATGCTACTTGCACATGGTTTCCTCTGAGATGTGATCATTGTATATGTTATGTTATCCATTGTGTATTATTAAGTGTTGCACCACATATCTTATCTTGATCAAATTTGAATTGTTGAGATCCTATATTTATTTTTGAAATGTAAATTATTGTTATATTCTCAATTTATTCTTTTAAGACATTTTTTATTAATTTAATTTATAAATTTATATATCTTAAAATTTAAAATATAAATTTGAATCAAAAAACATTATTTTTATTTTTCAATTAAAAATAAAAATACACAAAAGTTATTTAAAATTAATAAAATAATAAAAATATTTTAAAATAATTAATTATTAATTTAAAAATATAAATATAATTACTAAACGTTTTTAAATAAAAAAACATATGTAATGTGATAGATTTAGCCATTTAAATAAGTTATTGTATATTCAAATGACTTATATAAGCACCATCAACATAAAGAAAAGATTATTATATATAACTTCAATAATTGATATTAGTTGTGTAAAATTGACAAAATGATTATTATATATCTTAATATCTTTGCACATGGGAGGATCACATTTTCTGAGTCGTTCAGTACATTTCAACATCTCTACAATTGGGAGGATAACATTTTCTGATAAACGAAAACTACTAACTTTTTTTTTATTGTGGACGAAAACTACAATATTTCACAATCTTTCTGTCCTTTTTACAGGAAAAAATTATTAACAAACTTAATATTTCTTTTTTTTTTAATTGTAAAAAAAAAAATGATATCAAAACTTTAAAGAAATCTCGCACCCTTCTATCATATCAATGGAAATTTCCCGCTCATTTTTTTTTCATAAAAACTCTCATCTCACAACATTCCTTTTCACACTTTCTTCATTATAAATTCTAATTAATTTCTTTTCTTGGTCTTTCCGTAAATGTCATCTATCTAATAAAGATATTCTCCACACTTTTCTTTTATTTTATGAATTTCTTGAGACTTATATGAATTACAGATCTTTTTACATATACCTTTAATTTAATTTCAGGAATTTGGCCTTCAAAGTCTTTCACTGCCTCTCATGTCGTGATTTCTTCACATGGGAGAATCGCCGTACGCGGAAGAAGACAACCGACTTTATAAAGGGGAGAAGATAAAAGTGGGGAACGTCAATAAGGAATATTGGAAATCCAAGTTGGAGCTATTATAATAGTTGGGTACGTCAGCACGGTAAAGTGAGGGGACCACAAGACCATAAATCAACGACTGGTATAATGTGTTTCATAATTATTGTATGTGGAATATATTGTAAAAAAAAATATAAAAAATTTACATCTGTATTAATTACCTTATAATTTTTTAAAATGAATAAAGTATTATTAAAAATATCATTTAAACAATGTAAGATTATTTTGACTGATTATTATTTTATTAATTTGAAAAAAATATCGTTAAAATCTAGATTAAAATTTATGTAATTTAAGTGGTGTAAAATAATAATTTAGCTAATCATTACATTTTTTTAATTTCCTTTATATTTCTCAAAGTGGAATGTAATTGTCCATCTTTTCTCCGTGCCTCATCACGAATAAATTCAGCATGAATGACCTTTTCTTGCTACTAGATTCCATGTTGCGAATCACAACAATACCCGGAACAAGATAAAATTTTGAAAATATCTGCGTTCATTTAGGGATTCAAACCCTAAACTCCCCTTGCTTGATATTGTACTTGCTGCATGCAGGAGTTTGCTTGATATTGTACTTGTTGCAGGTAGGAGATTGAAATTTGAGAGTAAGACTCCAAAAGACATCTTAACTCATTCAAGACATCTCCCACTCGAAGCACTTACATTGCAGAAAAGCCTTCAAACTCAGAATAAATTCTTGTTCGGGTGAAAGAAGTACAGTTGTTCTGAACAGAGTGGAAGAGGTTGTAAAGCATGCGAAGGAGATGCCACAAATTAATTCCTTGGTTTATTAACTGTAGTGTAATTTAGTCTTTTCTTGTCATGTGATGCAACAAGTTAATCCCCGGTAAATGATGTTTCATGCTGGAATCAGCAGTATGAGCTCAAGTCAACGAAGTACACGTCTACAATCATGACTTAATAATACTATAGCGAAGCCAACCAATCACAGCCTAAAAAAATAGATTTAAAATAATCCAGTAAATAATTATTTTTTAATTATAAGGTTAACATTACAGATGGGGCTTTAATGTTTTGGTCCAATTAAAAGAATTTCAGTCAATGCATTTTTTGAATGTGTTATATCCTACTGCGACAGGAATAATAACGAAGTTATTTTGGTGTAATATTATATAATTGATGGAACGTTCAACCATACAATACAATCAAACATGATGGAGATGGTACTAATGAGAAATACAACTTTTACATGGACCACCACCTTCGCTAAGGGCTAGGTAGGGTTTATCTTCATATTTGATAAGGATGCACACAAGCTATTAAAGGAATATTGGTTTTGGGATAGGGCATATATATCCCTTAAACGATGGTACTTGTGTTTTGATGCAAATGATAAATTTATGAAGTTTACATGGGTATGGATTAAATTGTCAAGCTTGTTGATCGAACATTGGTCGGACCTCTCATTGAAGGATATTTGGGATACTTTGGGTAAGTTAATTCTCTCTTATGATAGTTATAAATCCAGTAATATTAGTTTAGTAGAAAAAATATTGGTCAAAATTGATGTTAATCAAGGGTCATGCAAGTCCTTGGACATGGTGATAACGAATAAGATCTACACATAGATACTTGGCTATGTGAACTTCATATTCTATTGTGTGCATTGCCATACCTATGACCATATAATCCAAGATTTTTATATCACTTTCAAAAATAAAATTTGGTCCACTAGGATGAAGGGTTATCTCCTTATACAAAGGTGAAGGAGTTCTTAGAGAAGTCATCTAACCCTAGAAATGAAGAAAGACTAGGTAGGGATTTTGTCGAGAAGGGGGGAGAGCATATGTTACAACAATAGGATTTAGTGGTTGCAGACATCTCAATCCCTTTGGGCATGGAATCTTGCTCTCGAGACGATCTGGTGGGGGACCCTCTTGACACCTTGGGATCATTAAAATTCTTGGCATCACAACTACACAATCTAGACCTTGTATGGCAACAAATGACATTTTCATCGGGTAATTCCTCTCCATCTTACTCTTAAAATTCAAATTTTGGTTTTGGACATTAGTTACTAAAGTTAGGGGTGATGTAGACATGCTTTGCATTGAGAAGCTAGGGCCAATTAACCCTAACCATATAAGACACTTGGATTTTGGTGTCAAATTACATGACAGGGCCCCCTTAATAGTACACCTGACTAAGAATTTTGGCTTAGTGATAAGGGGTTTTTTTTTCTGGTGAAGAGTATTTCGAAGGGTCACATGCTTCTAGGATTCATGGGGGAGGCCATTCCCACCTTATGCCTTAGATGACCTTGTAAGAATCCCAAGTCTTAGGAGGATTAGGGCAAGACACCCAAAAGGAGCTAGGGGGTCTTGGATAGGAAAAAAGTTGACTCTAAAGAAAACATAGGAATGAGAAACTAAGGAAGTGATTCATGGTAAATAATGACTCATATATGGGCTTCTTAAAGTAGATAAAACTCTTGCCGGGTTTACCCGATGAAGCTTATGTCTATAGACCTAGGGGGTCATGCCAAAAACTTGACTCTCAAGCAGATGTTATATTATAATAATCCATATGTGTTGCTTATATAAAAAAATATGGGCATGGGTAGACGACAAAATTATTGGTGGGTTGGGATTTTCTTACATTGGATGTGAACGGGTCTTCAGGAGGAATTATCACCAACTCGTCTTTGAACCTTTCTTTAATCAACTCTTTTGTTGTGTTTTTAGGACTCTCTATAGAGGTTTGGTGCAAGAGTTTTTTGTTTACTTTGACTTTGTTGAATGTCTATGGCCTCTAAGACGATAAATGAGTTTTTTGGTTGAGGTTATTCTTGGCATAGTGGGTAAAGACAAAAAATATAATCATTGGTGGAGACTTTAACCTTACACTTAATAGAGGGGAGGTTTATGGTTCAACTACTCACCACAAAAGGTTGCTCGATTTTTTTCTTGATCACTATGAGACAATTAGATGGGTAGACATAAAGCCACTAGAATTGAAGCGCACATGGAAAAACGACAAAGTTAGGATGGGCAAGGTCACTAAGTACTTTGGATAGATTTCTAGTAAATATTGATTTTTAGAACAAGTTAACAAGTTTCAGGTGATGGGTGGATACCTTGCAGTGCTATGATAAATTTTCAATTTTCCTAGAACTAGGTATGGAAGAAGAAAATTTGAAGGATCCATATAAGTACAATCCCTAGTGTTAAAAAAAAGGTGAATTCCAGGAGATAGTGAAGTCTTCTTGGAAATCCATTGATGTGAATTATGAGGATTCAACTTGCATATAATTGACAAGCTCATTAAGGTTGGTAAAAACAAATTGTTGCCTTGGGTACCATAAAGGTTCAAGACCCAAGAGGGACATTTCAAGATAGTGGAACATAGTCTATAAGTATTATATAAGGATAATTTTGTTGGTTTGTTTGATTAATAGGTTTTATGGAAAACCAACAACTTCCGATTTTAGAAAAATAGCTCTTCTGGGACAAGGATAAGGGTTCCCACATTAAAAGTAGAGCCACATGGATGCCTTCGAGAGACTAGAACACTAATATTTTCCACAAATTCACAAACTTAGGAAGAGCCAAAACATTATATGATAATTGAAGGACCTAGAGGGGAACAAAGTTAGAGGATTGAAGGGACTAGTAGCTCTAGGAGTTCACACTTCCTAGACATCTTCAAGGAATATGAGAGGGCCAATACCAATGAAATTTTAAAGGCAATCTATTTTTTCCCTAGAATGATTGAGGAAGTGGAAAATGAGGACATTTTCTTATTAGTTACAATGGAGGAG
Organism: Pinus taeda; assembly: GCA_000404065.3. NCBI lineage: Eukaryota > Viridiplantae > Streptophyta > Pinopsida > Pinales > Pinaceae > Pinus > Pinus taeda. Next base: position 795 of record APFE030633295.1, on the reverse strand, counting down.
TTGTCGAGGGTACTCTAGTGCTTTCAAAAGGGCAAGTGTCTTAGTCTAGATGGGTGGCTTACTGAATTTTATTTGGATTTCTTTGAATTGTTGGGGTAGAACCCTTTAAAAATTTTGGATGTATTGGTTGATAGGTAAGGTCCTTAGAAGTCTTAGCCTGACCTGAATTCACTTAATAATAAATTAGACCATCCAAAAAAGCTAGATGGCTATAGGTCAATACCCTTATGTAAATGTGTGTATAAGATCGTGTCTAAATTTATTATGATGAAGTTATTGTTGGTTTTCATATATGAGTTATAGATTCAATCCCTTCCACATTTGTTGTCAATCCGAGTTTTGTTAATTGTTTCAAGGTTATTGTGAAAAGTTTTGTAATTTTCTGTTTTGATAATGAGAATGAGCATTTCCTTGATCCAGCACTGATTTCACTCTGAGGGCTAAATCTCTTGGGTTAGGGCCCAACCCTAATAGCAAAGGCTCCTCTTCTTGTATTTATATGCTTAGATTGATTTCATAAATTAATGGTTGAATTGTCTTTAGAATTATTTCATTGCAAGTAGTGTATATCTGATTAGTTTGCTTCCATTTGTGCTTTACTTTAATAGTAGTTTAGAAGAGATAAAGGAACATCAAAAAGCTATCAATAGGTGGTTTTGTGTTGGACGTGGAGCATGATTGTCCAGAGGTCTTTGGTTCAGCCGGATGTATACCCCAGGAAGTTTGTACACCCCTCCACGCGAGGGGGGGTGCAGGGGGGCCAATCCCCCCCGGCTAGGGGGTTCGGGGGCCCAG
>APFE030633263.1:3210-13790 GCA_000404065.3 Pinus taeda | reverse complement strand
TTGCACTTACAAATTCAACAATGAAGTGAGATAACACATGGATACCTTTTTATAGCTTTTACTTTTTTTATTTTTCATTAATCAAAACCCACTTTATAGAGTTCTTGGGTTTTGTCAAATGCTCTGTTTTTTAGTTGTGGATGCTTGACCCTTTTTCCTTGAAATCTTATAGACTGATGTTTTGAATGCTTTGACTTTGCAGTAGCAGGAGTTGGCAATGTGACCAGGAGCAGCTTATTAACACTTATTACATATAGGAACTATAAAATTACATATAATTTACAAATAGTAAACCAATGCTTTATTTAAACTTATTAAATTTACAAATTATGAAATTTAAATCTTTCTGAGAATTATTGTCTTCCTCAAGTGTCTGTTGACCATTATTCATCAATGATTTTTTGGACATTTGACATGGTGAAACCCTAATACCTAATGAGACTGAAACCCTAAAACTTGATTTTTATAAATGAAATGAAACAGGATGACAATAAATGACTTTAAAAAATGTGTGAACAGGTCAGCAAGTGAATGTCATGAGGAAAATTGACATGAAACCACTACCATCAGATGATCCATGACCTAATGGAATGCAGCTGATCGGATGAGACACCTAATATGCGTGCAAAAGAGCAATTTGATCACTGTTGGAAGTGTGAAGATACTGACACTAACATTGTGCATGATTTTTCGCACATGGTTTTGGATGCGATGGTTTTCGGTCCAGGGTTTTGGACGTGATGGTTTTTGGTCCATGGTATTGGATGCTTCGGCATGTATAAATATGTATTGTAATATTGAAATAAACATAATGAAAAATCAAGCTAGTAGTCCCAGTTTTGGGATCTAGGGGAAAATCTTTGTGTATATATGTTTTATGTGTTATGATCTCGCATTGTTTATTTTTTTGTGTTTTAGAATTCGTATGCAGGTAATTTTTGTACCGGGTTAAAACCCATAAATTAAGCCAAGATCGTGTTTGGAAAAAGAAAAAAATTGTTGAAATAAACTGAAATTAGAAACAGAAAATGAACAGCGAATCAAACATCTAAAACCCCACCCAAACTGGGTTTGAAAACACTTTGCTGGTTGGTGGTGAAGTCAACTGAAAACACACTAAAAATGCCAAGATATCTAAGTGTCGTTGTGACTGGGATCAAATGGCACGATGCTTCTGGAAAGTAGTGCAGCAACAACAAAAAACCAATAAGGAAAATCGCTGCAAAAGATAGGAAGATGGGTGTGAAACCTAGGGCAAGTAGTGGCACCCTAAGGAAAATGACCAAACAAGGTTCAAGAGGGAACTTTGGATGTAAAAAACCTATCTTTGAATATCTGAAGAAGGAAGGTACAAATCTAGAAAATGTGGCTGAAAGTTATGCAAGAACTCAGACTTCTTGCTCGGCTAAACTCCTCCTATAAAGGTGGAAGCATACTAGAAGTCCTAAGGGGCTGAATTCCACTTCGACGAGCAAAATAGAGTAGATCAAGTCCTATGCGGGCTAAGACAGTGGTCAACCAACCTAGCAGATTCCTCTCAGTAAAACCCAGGAAAATATCATAAAAATCCCAGAAACCCTAAAATCGCAGTTACTAACCTGATTCCCGGGATATCACACTTTTTGGGCTAGAAAGTGCGCTCTAGACCTCTAGATCATAGGTTTGGGGCAGAAAAGTGTGATTTCTTCTCCTCAGTTCTTAGGCAGCAAGTCTCAGAGAAATTTGTCGTCTCTGTCATGACTGGTTCTTGTGACAGAAAACTGAAGGTCACCTAGGTTTCTGAATCAGAATTAAAAATGTTGTGGAGTCACCATCTCTTGGGATTTTTTCTTATTGAGAGTGTACGAAAAGAAATGAATTTAGACCGTGGATGAAAAACAACCTCAACAGTAAAAATGGTTGTTAAATAGTATAGATCTGCAGCAAATGATAGAAACAAAACCTACCAAAACCCTGATCTATGCAACATAAATAGTTAAACAACATGATGGAATAAGAAAATAAGTGCAAGTAACTCCAATAATCCAATGGAAATTAGATATATAAAGAATATATTTTATTAAATGACACCTATGAAGGGAACAAATAATGTTACCAGTCCTCCTCTATGGGATGGGTTTTTGGCTATCCTCAATGTCTTCAGATTTTGTAGAGTCTCTCTCCTCTATAATGTGTAAAACCCAACAAATAAAATGTTTGAGCTCAATGAGAACTCAAATGAAAAAGAAGATGGTGTGCGACAATGATAATAATCATAGCTACAAGAGTGAGTGCAACAATGAAAATGATCAAAAGTGAAGAATGAATGTAAAACCCCTCTATGTATAACAAAATATTAGGTTATTCTCGAATAATGAGAAATAATAAAATATTATAAGCAAATTCAAGAATTAACCATTTGGAATATTTTATTATATTTGGTTGGAGGGAAAAAATATTTAAATTGGTTAGATACTTTTATTTAGAAATAATAAATAAATAAATGATTTATTTATCATCTCAAGAAATATGGTTAAGGAATAATAAACAAATAATGATTTATTTAATTATTCCTAGGGGATTTAGTCAAACTTGACAAGGAATAATAACTAATTAGTGATTAATTAATTAAATTTCCTAGAGAAAAATAAGATAATTAATAATTTATCTATTTATTTCTCAAAAATGGGTCTAATATGACAAGGAATATTAGTTAAACAATGGTTAATTAATTATTCCTAGAAGATATTTAAATAAATAGTGATTTATTTAATTATTCTTCATGGGTTTAACCAGAAATAACTTAACAAATATGGTTTATTAAGTAATTTCTTACAATGAAAGAAATTTTACTATGGTAAAATTGGCCTTACATGGTGTACTTCGATCCATCTAGTAAATTATGGATAGATGATCATTTTTTGGTGATAACAAACAGAATGGGGGTCCTATGCCTATCATGTCATGCCCTTCGGTTTGAAGAAAGCACCAGTTGTTTTCTCCCTGATTGTCATAGCTACCTTCAGAGATTACATTCACGGGTTCTTAGAAGTATATATGGATGAATGGATGTTGTACAACCTACTAAAGAAACACACTAGTGGGATTACATAATGATAGTAAAATAGACACACAAGCAAACATCGTTTCAATTGGTATATGGTAGAGAAGTAGTGGTACTAGTGGAATTCATTGTCCCAAGCATCTTCATATATGAGGCCACCAAAATGATAGATGATGCAACTTTAAAAGAGAAGATGGACCAATTGATGGAGTTGGTTGAATCGAGATTTTTAGCTGAATTCCACCAATTAGTTGAACAAAGGAGACGGAAGACTTGGCATGACAAACACATCAAGAAGAAAGATTTCAAGATAGGGGATCATGTTCTACTTTATGACAGTAAATTTTAGAAATTTCCACGGAAACTACAAATGCATTGGTTGGGGCCATTCATGGTCGCAGAGATCAAAGACTCCGGGGCAGTGAATCTAGCGCAACTAGATATCATAATTATACTAGAATGGGTGAACAATGCACGCCTGAAGCCTTTCCACAAGTCCAAAGTCGTGTCATCCAATTTAAGGGGTCTTGGAGAAAGTCCGTGAGTAGGTTTTTAGTCAATAATACATAGTCAATCCATAATCAGTTGCATAGTTAGTTGCATAGTCATTCACATATTCAGTTACAGTCCAATTTCCATTGATTTTTCCAAAAAATAAATAGTACGTGTCAGTTGGGTTGCGGAAATAATGTCATGTCACCGCAAGCCACTTGTGGTTCGGGGGGATAGTCACACGTTCTATAGTCTTTTTTGACATACTACTGGTCTTTTCCAAAATAAGTAAGTAATAATACACCTATCAAACAAATTTCGATAAAATATTTTCCCGTTGGGAAAGAAATTAGTTAAAAATTAACCACCATTATGGAAACTTTATTAACCATGCGGCCCATTCTGTCCTTCCTGTGCTACGTCATACCAGTTAGATCCAGGTTAGTCGACAGCAGCATAACATGATTAAGATACACAGGGAAAGTTGTCATAGCAATTAGTTACCAAATCTAGTCAGAAACGTCGTGTCAAATTTGATCTACTTGATCTGCATGGCTACGCGGGGAGTTACAGAGTCTCAAACGCAGGTGATAGAAGAACTTCAAAATCAGTATAAGGACTAGTAGCAAGAGAGATGAGGAAAATATAAGCCTCTGATAACGATCTTCTATCAGAGGCGCAAAAAGATGACAAAGGCAATTATCTCAGTCCCATAGGACCAATTGGAAGAACAAATTACAGTGTTAGAAACTCTATATGTAAAATATGACAAGGCAACGTTAGTGGACAGTGATCTCTTAGATTATTTCCAATTTCCAACTTTGAAGCGAGAAGTATATACGGAGGAGGTTCCAAAAGGAGATGGCACCATGACAACAAAGGTTAAAGAGGATTTCAGAGGCCTCCAACGATTAATGTTGGTTAATCTCAAAAGTCTACCAGTCTTTGGCACACAATTGGCTGCGATGCAATGCACTAAGCTCCTCGTCAGCAAGATGCATGGTGGATCACTATGGCTTGACAAAGAATACCCAATTCATGTCAATGACATCCAATGACTGACAGGACTCTCAACAGGAGAAAATGCAGTATCTACAACATTCCAAGGAGGAACAAAGCGAGCAAATAAGGAAGGTGACAAAGATTATTATGAAAAATACAAGACGAAGTGCGGGCGCAAAGGCACGAAGATTGATATCATTAGCAAGGAAGAAATAAAATTCACCTACTACATAATAGCAGGGAAAACAATGAGGCATTTTGCCAAGAATGAGTGTACCCTGGATGCAATATTGGTTGCGGAACACTGCTGCAATGGGGAGGTGCTTAACTGGTCGACCTTCATACTGAATGAACTCTTTGAAGCCTATGAAGACATATATAAGAGAAGCACCAATTTCATATTTGGTTATATACTCATGACACTAGCAATGTTGAAATGGAAACCATCAAAAGGAAGAGACATGATGCAAATTAGAGATGATCAACCTATAACACTTAGGTATGAGCCATGGAGAGCCTCAAGGGACCCCAACATCAAAGAAATCAATGAGGTGGCCTTCAGTGACTGGTATGGAACGATGCTAATTACAATTAGGAAGGCAAAGCAAATACCGAAATAATTATTGGATGATTTTTCAAAAGATATATGGTTTGGGGTTACCCATGGGCACACATACATCAAGCCAAGATGCATCCATCCAAAATTATTCTAAATGAGGCTGCAAAAGTTTACCTTAACCGAAGCAACATTCCACACCAAAGTTGGTTCATGACCGAGGGTTGCATGCGAGATCACAAAGGGAAAATAAAGGTTCCTATTTGAAGGAATGAGACCACAACCATCAACAGGGGAAGCATCAGGAAGAAATAGGAAGAGAGAAACAAAGGATGATTTGGAGCCTATGTTTCTTCAAATGGAGCAACATATGTCTCCCCTCAAACAGATGATTGCAAACTTCATAGAACCCTCAGGTGAGACAATGCAATCCATTGCTTTTCAAGAGTTTACATCATTTAATCTGATAATTACCACCCCTTTAGCTGTAATAATTCCTCACGTTGTCCCTCATTCACAATCAAAGCCAACAATTCCTAAGTCGAAATAGAAAACAGGAACTAAAAATCTGGTCTCCAAGAAACCCAAGACAGCCCCTATAGTACCAATTGTCGACCTCACTAGCGAGGTCGATCAATCAATATTTGCATCACCCATCGTTGAATAAAATCCTCCATCCTCATCTTCAGTATCACTGGGGTCGCGAAATCCATCCCTGCATAAAGCCTCCACCTCCACGACCCTGTCTGAATCCATTCCCCCTGGTATGTGTATGGCAATAGAAGAGATGGAAGTAGACTCCACACAACAGCATAATGAGTCTCTCCAAGGTAATGACCCTCACAAATCCTCATTGATATCCCTACTTCTAGGGTCGGTCCCACTACCAGAGGATGAGTCGATAGTGTCCACACCGCAATCGAAGGGAACTAAACATTACCAGACTGCATTACCTATAAATTTCCTGCTAATCCAAAACCAGTTATCATTCTACCTACTCCTTAATTCACTCCGCCTTCACATCCAAAAAACTCTCCCCCATACCTCTCAGACAAGTCCATTTCCAGCGGCCTACCTATTCAAATCAATTTCCTAGATCTGAACACAATGCAAGCAGAGACTCTGCAGCACTGGTCATCAATGTAGTTGTTTGAATTCATCCATCAAGATGCACAAAGAGAAGAGAGAATACATGATGACCTCATTCATGAACACGAGCAGTAAAAAAGACAATTACATGAGGTCAAGGAAGAAAGGGATCAACTCGGACAAGAAAATAATGATCTGCAGGCACAAGTAGATCAGGTTATAGATAAGTTTCGGTCACTTTGGCCGACAATATAAAATGTTGTCATAGAAGCTCCTGAAGATTTTACATCGTGCGTGTTGGTCAACTGTTGTGACCACATCTCGACAACGTGCTTGAGTTTGATAGCCATGAATGCATATATGAAAAAGAAGTTGGAGACAGTTAGATCGACACTGCCGGATTCGACTAAGATATACGCCTGATCAATAGACGAGAATATTAGCACTGTCATCACCGCAAAACAATCACTTGTTGAAGTGCTTGCATATGGGTTTTCCATAATGGAGAAAGTGCACGAACGGTTGGGAAATGACCCAAAAGAATCAACATGTATATCCTCTGCGTGAACAACTCCAAATTTTAATTGCTGACAGAAAGACCTGCACAAACTTCGTTCAGTCGCAGAATATTGATGAAGAAATCACCACCATTCAGGAAAAATTCGAACAGATAGAGGAGTCTGCAAAAACTAAGAAGAAAATCTGAGATCTCAGACCTCTAGTCCACCTACATGTTCTTTCTTTGAAGGAAAGGCGAGTGGTAGAGGACTGACAAAATGCAGTCAAGAGCTCCATAACGGTGTCGTATCGAAGATGTAACTGAAAATATGAAAGGAACGCTTCAAAAAGTGTCGTGAAAGTGGAATGAGAAGCAGAGGGTTGGTCAATGTATAACTTGGCAGCATCTCTAGTGAGAGTGCATTGGAACAAACAAAGATGAATGGAGTCATCAGTGATGGAATTAGACGAACACCACATATGGAAGGAGCGGACGTGATTGGCAGGGACTTCTCCAGAATTACCCTCAAACTTGGGAATGTCTGAGGGAAGCTTAGTCGGCATAGATGGCCAACTAGCATTGTGGTGTATGGGGTCGTTAATCAACTGGATAAAATCTAGGAGACTTAACCCCACCATGAAAGGTAGCAATGGAGCTACCAGAACAGTTCTTGTAACGATTCCTCTAGATGTGATGACCAGAGTAGAACCAGAGCCAACACTAGCGTGGTTTCCTACACCTATAGTGGATCTTGACATGATGAAAATATGTGGTGAAGGAGGCTCAGAATCGGATGAGGAATCAGATGAACCAAAAGAAGAGTTGGTATGGGGACTTGGTGGAGGATGAACTCAAACCCTACGGGGAGGAGTAATACGCCCAAGTGGAAACTATGGATGAATGCCTAAGAGTCTCCACAACAAACGCCTTGGTGGCACAATGGTTGTAAGGCACAAGTGACACAGAAATGGTGAAGGGAGATAAACAAAATGTCTTTGTCTCTGTGTGAGGAGATCAATTAATTAAGTTAAGTCTTGTCTTAGCGGTGTAAACCAAGCACCCTTCACTTAAGGTGTGCTTGTGTGTTTATTAATTATGTTGGATTGTGTTATACTCTTTCCACGACTAGCCCACGTAATTAATTGGGGGGTTAGAAGGGGGGCAGAGCCCCCTCTTCATTGCATTGATTGCGTAGCGTGGGGGGTCACAGGGGGTTTGAGGGGTGCAAGTAACCCCACTCTATGGTGTCTGGGCATCGCCCCAGAAAATTTTGTTTTTGGACACTATATTAGGTTGGGCGGACCTACATATGGTTTTATGCATGATTTTTCGCACATGGTTTTGTACGCGATGCTTTTCGGTCCATCGTTTTGGATGCGATGGTTTTTCGTCCATGGTATTGGATGTTTCGGCATGTATCAATATGTATTGTAACATTGGAAGGAACATAATGAAAAATCAAGATGGTAGTCCCAGTTTTTTGATCCAAGGGAAATCTATGTGTATATGTGTTTTATTTGTTATGCCCTTGCATTGTTTATTTTCTCTGTTTTAGAATTCATATGCAGGTAATTAATGTACGGGGTTAAAACCCACATTTGGTATCAGAGTTGTTTTGGCTTCAAGGGGACGCCTTTGTTGTTGAGTGTTTTTGCATGGGTCTGTGGTAGACCCTGTTCAGTGGGAGATCTACAGGATCGATTCTGGTGGTGAAAAAGGATGGTGAGCAGTGGAAAGATAGAGATCGAGAACTTTAATGGTCAAAGTTTTGAGTTATGGAAACTCAAGATGTAGGATATGTTAGTGGATAAAGATCAGTGGGTTGCGGTAGATCCAGGTACTAAACCAACGGAAGTGTCCGATGAAGAATGAAAGAAGTTGGATCGGAAGGCTAAGAGCACAATATGACTGTGTGTCTCAGATTCAGTATTGTTGAATGTATCAAGGGAAGCTACGACGAAGGCTTTGTGGGACAAGTTAGGGACTTTGTACCAATCTAAGTCTCTTGTGAATAAACTGTTCCTACAGAAAAATTTGTATAACCTAAGGATGAAAGATGGAGACTCGGTGACAGAACATCTGAATGCATTTAATACTGTGGTAAGTCAGTTATTATCTATTGATATTAAAATTTCAGATGAAGATAAGTGCATCAGTTTGTTTTGTTCTGTACCAGATTCGTGGGATAGTCTGGTTATTGCAATAGGTAGCAATGCAATTGCCTTGTAGTTTGATTAAATAGTCTCATCCTTGCTAACGGAAGAGATGAGACAGAAAAATATGGAGAGCCAGAATGGTGATGCCTTGTCTTTACAAGGACAGTCCCATAATAGAAACAAAAATAAGTCATCGAGTGGGAGATCTAAATCTAGAGGTAGATCTAAATCTCTAGGAAAACCTGTAAAGGTGGTATGTTGCAAATGTGGAAAGGAAGGGCACTAAAAAAGGGACTGTGAATATAAAGCTCCTGACAAAGGAAAGAGATCTGATGATGCTCCTTTTGTAGAGGTGAAAACCACCTCAGATGAAGGTGGGGATGTGTACTTGGCTTCTTCAAGTACAAATGTAGATCTTGAGGTATGGAAACATTCTCTTTCACATCTGAGGGTATTTGGTTGTGATTCATATGTACATATTCCAAAGGAGAAAAGAACCAAGTTGGATAGTAAATCTGAAAAGTGCATCTTTATTGGGTATACAGATGGTTTGGAGGGACCCAGTAACAAGGAAGGTTGTGTACAACCGAGATGTGGTGTTCAGAGAGGTGAAAGATGTTATTAAACATGAAGTCCAACCAAAGGAACCTGAGAAGATAGACTTTGAGCTAAAGGAGGAAGAATCATACTCTACAGTAAAGGAGGAATCAGAAGATGAAGAGCCACAAACTCCAAGTGTGAGAACATAAGTTCGAGAAAGAAGGCATCCAGAAAGGTATAGTCCATCTCCTTTCTGTTCAAATTTTGCTTTATCTATTACTGATGATGATCCCAGAACTGTGAAGGAAGCAGTAGATTTAGAGGATGGAAAACTTCGGAAAGAGGCCATGGTTGATGAAACGAGATCTTTGCACAAAAATGAGGCTTGAGATCTGGTGGAGTTGCCAACTGGAAGGAAACCCATTGGCAACAAATGGGTGTTCAAGAAGAAGACAAATGCAGAAGCAAAGGTGGATAAATACAAAGCTCGGTTGGTAGCATAAGGTTATTCCCATGTGTTGGGAATTGATTTTGGTGATATTTTTCTCAAGTTTCCAAGGTAACTTCTATTAGATTACTTTTATCTATTTTTGCTGCTTGTGATTTTGAGGTAGAACAGATAGATGTGAAGACAACATTTCTGCAAGGGGATCTGGAAGAGGAGATCTACATGAAGCAACCCGAAGATTTTGCGGTGAAGGGTAAGAAAGAACTGGTATGCAGGTTAAAGAAGTCTCTGTATGGGTTAAAACAATCACCAAGGATGTGGTATAAGAAATTTGATACGTTTATATGGGGACTTGGCTTCACCAAAAGCAAAGTAGATCACTATGTGTATTTTAAATTAATTGGTGACCGTGTTATTTATTTGTTCTTGTATGTGGATGATATGTTGCTGGTTGGAAATGACAAAGAAATTATCCAGGATTTGAAGACTCATTTGTCCTCCAAATTCGACATGAAAGATCTTGGTGTTGTAAACTATATTTTGGGCGTGGAAATTAAAAGAGATCAGACAAAGAGGAAGCTCTGGTTAAATCAGAGAAAGTATGTCGAGACAATATTACATAGGTTTAATATGCAAGATAGTAAACCGGTGAAGGTTTCTATTCCTGTAGGTGTAAATTTATCTGTTGAACAGTGTCCCAAGACACAAGAAGAGGAAGAGGACATGTCCCGTGTTCCATATGCAAGTGCAGTCAG
>APFE030633261.1:47902-99468 GCA_000404065.3 Pinus taeda | reverse complement strand
TTTTTGGACCTAAGGGATTATTACACAAAAAGATCGAGCGCTTGTCTTGTTTGGCTCATTAAAACTATCGAAAATTCATCCCTTTTGTATTATTTTACGCTTTTTCGGACTTAAGGGATTATACAACGAAAAAGAATCTTCGAAGTTTTCTTTCCATTTCTTTCAGACTCTTTAAAATTGAAAGAGACCGAGTTATCTTTGCCGTTAAACTCATTAAAACTAAATAGTGACAAACTCATCCAACAGGACAAGAACGAGTTTCACTGTCGCTAGGCTCGCTAAAATATAGCGACAGGTTTGCCCGAAGGGCAGATTATAGAACAAGCATATGTTATCCTCCTCAAGCTTAACAAAAATAAAGAGGTACGGTCAGCAATGACTGGGGAAAATTGGGAAGAAAACAAGAAGAAACTTTATTGGTAGCAAGTCGCTCTTGAACATGACACTTTCCTTCCGCATCCATGCTGGGTTGGGTTGTTCCGTTCACTGGTATTCACCATTGGTCCATCACACCATCCATCTTTGGGATTAACGCTACCAATCCATCGTTAGTGTCACCGATATGTTCAAGAGAAGTCATTCAGACAATTCGCCTGTGTCTCACCCACTGCAATACATTCATGCTTCATTCCTTCATGATCGCCACACTGAACCCTGTATCGTCAGTTTTTTTCACCTTCAAAATCATTTGCTTCGTTCCGTGTCATTGATGTGGGATTCATTAAGGCCCTCCTGCGACGGGTCGCTTCTTGTCAACATCAGCTCATTATCCAAGAAGTTGACTTAGGAACAACCCTTTTAGTACTTTGAAGCTTGCATGCCTCAATGGCAAGTTTCTCACTTTCGGCGACAGGTTTACATCAATGGCCATCGACCGAGAGATTTTGCATGGTTTTCAATGCCAAGTCCTTTTTCACACCACGTGAATTATACTATAGTGCCTTGAGAGTCATTGTCATTATTGGTGATTTCTCTCGCGCCTGTTAACCGCTTACATCATTGGCTGGTAATCAAGCGATGTCTTTCCATGTTCGACTCCAGAACATTTTTCACATGGATCTACTTGTACTCCGAGTGAAGATTGAATGAGTTTTGAAGACCCTGGATCTAGTTTCATCCATCCGGGTTGCGCTATATTTAGGAATATAAAAACATCAAGTGTACATCATTGTCGAATAAACGATCATCCAAATCAAAGGATGATGTGTCCATATCATCAGTCTGTCCCACAAACGATTGTCTGTCCTATGTACATGAAAATGAATTTATAAAGCTGAGCATGGGAATGCCCGCCTCAGCTAGATCATGAAATTTTTTTGTCAAAATAATGTATTGTATTGTATCTTATTACAGGTTGCCTCCCAGCTCAGAAAAACTTCAGACCCTCATGGTAAAGCATTTCACCCGACATCAGAAAGATTAACGACCTCACGCTTTAGTGGGAAACTGTTATAGACATTTTTGGGCACTTCAACCCCAATCATAAATGTCCATAAACTAAGGGCTCCTAAGTCCCTAAAAGTGTTGCTTCACTGCCTAAAGGAACAAGGTCAACTGATTACATCATCTCCCAGAATTTCTCCACTGAAAACTGCTCATAAATGGTCAAAACTGGACCATACTGAAAGCTCAATGCAGAGGGTGCGATGCATATCACCTTCCCAGTGTACAAGGTGCGATGCATACTGATTTTCTCTTCTGTAGGGTGCGATGGTCGGGAATGGGCAAATGGCAGGGAAACAAATGCGAGGTGGAAGATCATGGAATCTTCTAGAAGCTTCCTCTTTGACACTTGCCTCTATTTTTTCGACCAGGGATGAGTAAGAGATCATCATTCTCCAAGTGGAAGCAGGAACTATCAGAGAGAGGAGACTAATCAAGATCCCAGAAGATGACTCACCTCTCTGTAATCATCTATATATGGATCCCTCATCATAGAGATCCAAAGGCTGGAATTTTGTATCTTATAGAGAAGTGCTGTTAGTTTTCTGGTGTACATTCATAGTGTTGGGTGATCTAAGCTTTGCTTGAGGTGAAGAAGGGCTTCCTAGCTGGAGGATGATGCTGGGTCAGAGCATATGGTTGTAATCCTCTTGCTACTTTTCATCTTAATAAAGGCTATTCTTTTTTTCTTCCATATTCTTGTGTACTTGTTTATATATGCATTTATATGGTTAACATACATCTGATCCTGTGTTATTTATAGATATAGATCCTTGTTTCTTCAATATTAGTATGTTGTTGTGATTCCGTAGGTTCTCTTTGAAGCTGGGCAAACGAAGAAGAAGCAACGAAGCTCTATCAAGAAGGAGAGGAAATCAAGTGCAAGACTCAGGTTGGTCTTCTTGGTTCTCCTCTTGTCTATTTCCATAAAAGAAAACAATAGTAGACTTTACTTGTTTGTTTCTAAGATAGACACCCATCTTAGTGGGAATAGCAGCATCCGAATGGACACTATTCCCAGTAACAGTAATGTAAAGGAGGTTTCCCCCCTCAAAGAGGCTGAATTCTGAGGCGTTGATCTATCTTTTCTATCTTCTCTTGAGCTGGTTTCATTAACATTTGGTATCAGAGCTTTGGATTCTAGGGTTTCGCTGCTCCAAACAAGTCATCGTGGAATTTTTGCTATAACTTTTTTCTACGACATTTCAGAAGCTAAAAAAAAAAACCCATTTGAGAAGACATCGCGTTGAATCTCGGGTCAGAATTTCAGAGCCTTTCGCGCTATATTTGCGGAGATATGATCTGAGGAAGTTGGTATATTTGTAGACTCCTGAATTACATTCCAAGCAAGTGACCTAGGGAAAATCGTCATAACTTTCTCTCTGAGCATCGGACAAAAAATTTGTAAGAAGGTATAGAAGGAGGACGGACTGTAGTTTCTTGTATATATTTTTTAGTGCTAAAGGTCGAAACAGTGACACGGGGCACTTCATACAAGTTCTCTCTTCTGGAAAGGTCTATAATCAGGTCATCTTGGGAGATTGTGCATAACTCTTTCTTGGAGAATCCAATGTGGATCAGACCGGTGGCATTGGAAAGAGAACACAAAGTGCTACAACAGATCGCAATTTCAGAACTTAAATATCCAAAAGTATAGAGTTACAGTTGTTTCAAGATTGAGCTCCTAAAATCAAGAAAAGGAAAGATGAGGAAGTTTGATGGCAAGGATCCGGTAAATTGGATATTTCAAATGGAGCAATATTTTGATTTACATGGTGTACCACTGTTACAAAAGGTATGTATTGCATCTTCATATTTAGAACCGAATCAATTTTTATGGTATGAAGGGCTTTGTTCTCATAAACAACTTATTACGTGGTCAATTTTCACAGAGGAAATGATAGCACATTATGAGGATAAAAAGAGCAACACCTTCTTTAGAGAAACACCACAACAATTGGAAAGAGTAAAAGGGCTTTGTGACATAGTGGAAAGAAAAATTAGTTAAACCAGGAAGCATACCCCTCACAACTATAAAGATGGAAGTGTTGTTTCTCCTAGCCTTCCACAACCTACAAGGGTTACACCACAACAATTGGAAGAAAAAAGAGAAAAAGGGCTTTGTTACAATTGTGATAGCAAATGCACTAAAGGTCATAAGTGTGCTGAGAAGAAATTATTCTACATAGAATATGAAGAGGAGGAGGAAAAGGATCAAGAAACATCAAAAGAAGAGGATATACACCATGACCCCACCCCAGAGAAAGAAGAAATGAATCAGACCATATCTTGTAAAGCATTGGCAAAAATTACCACTCCTAAACCTCTCAAGATAGAAGGACATATAAAGAAGGGAAAGGTGCAAGAAGTGAAAGATCACATTGAGAAAGAAGAAATGAATCCAACCATATCTTGTAATTCATTGGTCAAAATTACCACTCCTCAAACTATCAAGATAGAAGGACATATCAAGAAGAAAAATGTTCAAGAAGTGAAAGATCACATCAAGCATCAAGAAATGAATCCAACCATATCTTGTAAAGGTTGGAAGAAATTACCACTCCTCAAACTCTAGATTAGAAGGACATATCAAGAATAAAAAGGTTCAAGCAGTGAAAGATCACATCGAGCATCAACAACAAGTTCTCCAACTTTTAAAGGATATCGCCACTTCGGTGAAAAATCAAATGAAACAACAAGTAGATCAACATCGTAGTGAAAAATGTTTTGATGTAGGTGATTGGGCATTTTTACTGCTACATCTCAAGCAAGCTATTTATGAGAAGGAAATGTTGGCAATACTACATGCACTTAAAAATGGCTACCTTACCGAATGGGAAGACTAGTCAAGGTAAAAATGGATCATGATAGTCTTAAATATTTTTTAGAACAACGATTATCTTTAGAAGAACATAAAAAATGTGTCACAAATATGTTGGGTTATGACTTTGACATCATCTATAGAAAATGGAAGCAAAATTTTGTTGCAGATGCACTCTCAATAAAGGATGAGGATGTGGAAGCATTGTTTTGTGCTATTTCTATTATCCAACCAAATTGGATAAACAAAGCAAGGATGAATGGCAAGAGGATGAGAAAGTTTTGGCCACTTATTCAAAAGTTGCAAAAGATCCCAATTCAAACAATATTGCTAGAAATTGAAGAGGAAGGAAAAATCATATTGGAACCTGGAGCAGTCACAGAAACAAGAACCCGGTAGCTATGAAATCGATCAATTTCAGAGTATCTCATCCAGTGGAAGAACTTACTCACTGAAGATTCCACATGGGAGGACAAGAATTTTATACAGAAGCCTCAAGAACTACTCAAGCATTGAGGACAATGCTTTTTGAAGAAGAGGGGAATGTTAGGCCCCTATACTACTAGTGTAACCCCTTATTGTTATTAGTACAACCCACTTATTATATTGATGTACCCATGTAGTGCCCATATTGTTACGATTGTGCACCATAGAAGCCCACTATTGTTATTATTGTGCCCTTACATTATTATTGTTATGTCGGCTCTGATTATGTTATGAACCCTTAGACTCCTATATATAGAAAGGAGGTCTTTTCATTTGTATCATCCAAGAATTGTTCATTTATGTAATGTAAAGGAGGTTGCCCCCTCGAAGAGGCTGAATTCTAAGGCGTTGATCTATCTTTTCTTGAGCTGGTTTCATAACAAAATCATCTTCGAAACTACCAAAATCGGCTCACAAACATTACAAAGTAGTAAATCATGCCAAAAGATGATAAGTAATCCAACGAGCAAAAGTAGCCAAATAAATTCAAGAAATCTATTGGGATGAGCTTGAGTGTTTGAAACAATCAAGGAAAATACCAAGGAAGGCCCCGAAATTTGAATGCAAGCCAAAATTTTGGAGGGTGTTGTAGCAGCTACAACATTTGGTGACACATTGGTTGAATTCCAACTTCTCTGTCTTGCTTAGTTTCTTTTGTGCAGGGCCTTGGTTCCTCAGGGAGTATTGATTCATCATGTAGATTATTTTGGCCTTCCCACTTACCCCACGGGTAGACATGGTTCCCTCTATACCTTCTTAGTTGAACACAATATAAGATTCAATGTGATAAAAATGTTTCGAATTGGGAAGGGTAGTTTAGCTCGCAAGCTTAAGATTTTCAGAGTATGGTTTCTCATCTCTGGTGTTTATCCACTGCTAGTAGGCCTCGTCAATGCCTCGATGAATTCATGTAGGAACACAAACATTTCTCCACTTCCAGTGGGCCTGGAAGGTACTCCGGTGCATTTGTTTTCTTCACCTCTCTGTGCAGGAAGCCTTTATCTTCTTTCACCTTTATTTATTTGTTTAAAGAGAACTGTGCATTGACACTTATTTATTTTGGGGCGAAAGAGGTATCTTGACTTATTGAGAGCAGGAGAGGTTGTTCCTTCAGAGATGCATATAAATACCTCTAATTTAGGTTTTCTTGTTTATATTTTTTCGCTTCTCCATTTATACTATTTGGATAGGCTTGAAAACACCAAAGCAAAAAACTAAGTATAGGCATGAAGTTTCTAGACTAGACACGGGTTCATGGTTGGACCCAAACTCTCCTTATGAACGAATCATATTTTCCATCAGAACTTCATCTTCCAAAAGACGTAACTAACACAAGGAAGACAAACAAAATGCTAGCCAAATGCTGGAGTGTCACAAGACTCTTTAGACTTCATCCACACACACACTAAAAATTCGTAATGTAGTCAAGCACAACACTTATTCACTTGACAAAACTACACAAAAATGAAGTAAATACATAAACAACAAACAAAAAAAGATTATGTGCATAGTGTGGGGTGCAACCCCTGACATTCATTTAAAATGTTGTTTTAAGTCTTGGCCATTGACAGGGAGAGAGTCAATCTTCTCATCAAGTGATTGAAGACGATATGTGTGTTGGCAAAGATTCTCGTGAACTGTGTATGGACCAATTCAAAGGGAATGAAAATTAGTGTGTTTTCCTTTATCTTCATGGGATTTATCCCACTTTAAGTTTGTCACCCACAATAATGCTATTTTTCCTTGCAGACTTTCTAGCAAACCATCTCTTGATACGACTTCCATGAAGTAATATTTTTTCTTTAGCTTTTAGCCTTTCTTCCTGTATTTTGTTCAAAGTGTCCATCCAATGCTGAACTAGAATATATGGCTTGCCTTGGGACTCTTGGGACAATTGTAGAGTAGGAAAGTACATGTTTGGTGGGAGGATGGCTTCTTTTTTGTACACTAGGAAGTAAGAGGAGGTTTTTAAAGAAGGCTTAGACATGACTTGGTCAGCCCATAAGGCACTCACTAAAGTAAAGTGTTAGTTTCGTTGTTCAGAGAATATGGTCTTTTTGATGATACGAATGAGGTTCTTGTTCGACTGGATTTAGTAAGACCATTTCCCTATGGATAATAGTTAGTAGAATGTTTCAAGATAATACCATTTGCCAATGCAAAATCATAAATTATTAATGAAGAAAAGTATGTTGTTGTAAAAAACAAGTTACATAAGAACATTGAACCTCGATATGATATGTTGTTGTAGAAAGCTAATGACTTCCTTATCGTTCACCTATTTTCGCGGAACTGCCTCTGTCCACCGCGTGAAATAGTCTATAACAGTTAGGATATAGTGACGCTACTTTGATGAGTGTGGGGAAATTTCCCCAATGATATTCAAACCCCATAGTTGAAAAGGTTCTTCCACTGTAATGAGGTTTGCTGACTTCTGATTTTTGATGGCACACCTTTGACAAGTCAAACACTTGTGGGGATAGGCATCAGCATCCTTAAATAATGTAGGCTAGTAAAAGCCGACTTGCATAACCTTATCTATTGTAGTGTTTCCTGTGAAGTTTCCCCCGTCTGGTGGGTCATGGTGATCACGTAACACCTTTTCTAAATCATGTGCCTCCAAACACCTCATCAATACTCCATTATGGTTCTTTCTGAACAACCCCCCATGCACCAATTGATATGACAATGATTTGAGTTGGAGTGACCTCTTTTGCTACATATGAGAGGGCATAGTTCCATGCTCAATGTATTGGCGCACATCCGTATAACAAGATTTTATATCCAAAGTGGGGGAGGATCCCTCAACGTTGTACATTTCAATCTCTTTCTCCCATCCTACAAGCTCTTCTTATTCCTCTTTCGTGCTATCTACTTTTGCTACTAATTTTCAAAAACCACGACCCTTGATTGTGTGAAATGGCTTGTTGTCAATATCATATTCCTGTAATTCGGTCATCCAATTAGCCCTCCTTTCACCCATCTCTTGTTGAACGAGCAGTGATCTGACTACTCGGTGTGGAACAAAGATAACAAAATGGTTCTTTAACAGATAGGGTATGAAGTGCTTTATGACCTTGTAGACTGCATAAGCCTATTTTTCAATGGTGGGATAGTTGAACTATGGTCCTTATAAACTTGTTCTCATGAAGGAGATAGGTTGTTCATTGTTTAACTCATCATTCTGAGTTAGCACAACAACAAGAGAAGTGTAGGAAGAAAAAGTGTAGAGAAAGAAGTCTTTACCGAAGTATGGGATGTACAACGCAGGTGCTTCTGCTATAACTTGCTTGATACGAGAAAATGTGTCCTTTTCCCTCTTGTTCCATTTATAAATTTTCCTTCTTGATCATCTCCTGTATTGGTTTCACAATTTGAGCATAGTCAAAGATGAACTTCAAGAGGAAGTTGACCTTCCCAAAGAAAAGTTGCATAGCTTTCTTATTCACTAGGTAGGGAATTTGCATGATGGTCTAGACTCTGTCTGGGTCTACCTTGATTCCACTTTTAACAATGATGTGTCCCAGGAGGTTACCTTTGGAGATTGTAAAGATACTCTTCTTGGGATTCAAGGATATCTCATATTTATGACATCGCTAAAAAATATTCTTCTAATGGTGTAGGTGGTCTGACCTCTGTTTGTAAAATATTGTCACATCATCAAGGTAGACCATTGTTCTTTGTCCAATAAGCCCGTGAAATGTGATGTCCATCGCATGTTGGAATGTTGCACCAATGTTGACTAAAAAAAAATGTCATTCATCGATATGCGAACGTGCCCCACTTCATCCTGAAAGTAGTTTTCAATCTATTAGGCTCTACTAGCAAAACCTAGTTGTAATCTAAGAATCCATCAAGAAAATAAATTCTTTTGGCCCCCGATACTATTTGCAGTATTTTCTCCATGGACGACACAAGGTAATTATCCTTGTCTGAGGCATAGTTAAGATTCTAAAAATCTACGCACAAGTGGATCTACTTGGACTTCTTCCTCATTGGAACCAGGTTTGATACCCTCTTTGAATGTTGCACCTTGTAGATGATCCAAGCGTTCAATATTCTTCTCAACTCCTTTTGTATGAAGGGCTCAAGCGTTCGGTGAACTTTCCTCAGTTTTCGCTAAAATGGCTTAGCCCCTTCCTTGATTGGTATCACATGATGGATGATTCATGTGTCATATGTCATGAGTTCATCGTATGTTCATGTGAATACATAATGGTACTACTTCAATAATCAGATGAAGGCTTATTGCTCCTATGGTGTGTAGCAAGTACCAAGATTGACATATTTCATATATTTCTTAGTTCCCAAGTTGATTTTCTCATGCAATAGAGTGGAACTGTGGGTCTTAGAATTAACGGGCCCTCGAAAGTGGTTTTGCAGATCATACAATTTCTCTAATGAAGCCACACCCTTGGGGTTGAGGTTCTCTTTTCCTGCAGTGCCTTTTCATGCTCGTCCTCGTCGATTGCTTCATCTTTGAATTCGTCAGTGTTGGCCATAAAGTACAGTATCTATTTGTCATCATAAAAAAAAATGTAAGTTGGTTATATTATCTAGAATACAAGGTTTATACAAAATTTCAATAGAAAAGTCATCCTGTAATGGTGACATCCCACCAACGGTGGTTGCCAAGGCATTCCCTGTTGCACTACACATTCTTGGAACCAAAATAATATTAAAATCTTGGAAGTGAGAGATGAGTCACCATACCTCTTCTTGAGAACTTTTTAGATGAGGTGAAACACAATGTATAGTGTTACATACCTGACACACCACAATTTCAGAGTCACCTACCACTTTTAGATTGGAAACATTGAGGTCGATGGCCTTTTGTAAGCCCAAGATGGGTGCTACATATTCTGAAGTGTTATTTGTGCACTCAAATTCCAAGTGGCTAGAGATCAAGTGTTTTCTCTACAATTGATCTATTAAAACACAACCATCTCCAGAGTCCTCTTATGTCTTGGATCCATCAAAGTACATTGTCCACATATCATATGTATAGGGACTGCTCACTGCACTAATACTACTACTACTAATACCACTATTAATTGTACAAAGTTCATTCTCACCAGTTGGACATGGAAGGAGATCCAACTGTGTGTCTGGGGGAACTGGGGATGGCTCTGCAAGATAGCAACCTAACTGTGTTTCCAGAAAATAATTTCCAAATAATGATTCTATGAAATCCATTGGCTAGTTATGCCCATTCAAGGGAGTAATTTTTTGCTTGATGTATCTCTCTGACTCTACCGAGATCTAATTATTCATGCCCATGTACAGAAGCCATAAGTGTGACTGATCTATGGCAAATTATCCTTGAATTTTTCTTGACCAATCTCTACTTAGTAACACTCTGTATGCTTCCAGAATGTCCACAATCAATATGTTGATACATCAGTGAACTCGTCCCTCACATGATAACTAGATGACAACATCCCTGAGTTCACCAATTGCTTGGACATGAGTTTTTTCCAACTGAATGATCTGTCCATCTATCTGATCCCATTTAGCATTGATCTTCTTGGCCACAAATAGTCGCATGACATTCACCAATGCACCAGAATCAACCAAACAATTTTGTACATTAAAGTTGAATATTTTGAATGTTAACAAGAACGGTGGGCAGAGTATGTGTAAATCAATCATAAGTGCATTAAGTACAGATGCAAGAGCGTCAGGAGAATTACTAGATCACTTGTCCGGAGAGGTAGTATTACTGGTATAGGTTTGTCCAAGTGCCCGTAGAAGAATGTTTCGCTGGATCGTGATCTTTGTAAGTCCGAATAGAGAGATGTTTGCACAAGCATTCTTCATATCCTCTACAATGTTATAATCCACAATGGGAAGACTAACCAAGGTGTCTGGGGATGGAGCTTCATTTGTGGTTTCTAGAGCAATGATTTTTTCCTTACTGCTATTGAAAACAATTTTCGTTGAAACTGCTTTTCCAAACATAATCTGAGTGTTCTACGTTGAGTTAGCTGGAGGATTGATTTTTCTTAACAAGTTTTCTTTGAATTTTTGTTTCAGGACCTCAATCATAGTGGTCGGCCCTTGGCTTCTTAAGTTGTATCGGTTGCTCTATTTCTAGATTAGACCATCACTCAAATGTTTCTTATCAACATTTCTCTTTTGGGCTGCAAGAACATAATGATACATGTTGACTACATGCCTAGTGCTTGGAGCTTCACTAGCTGCAACAAATTCTTCTTTCTCTTCATTTGGCTCAGTCTGTTTCTCAACCATGACCGAGTCAAAAAACTACACAACCATTCTTCTCCTGAGATGGTTCCATTATGGGCACATCGTTTATGAATGATGCTCATTATGAAACATGTAATACGAATCCATGCTAATTTTTCAATATTCAGAACCCCATTGGAACTCTATGCGTATTTTGTCAGCTTATTGCTACTACTGCTGAAAGCTGAATTCCTTTTGAACAAGAACTTGGGAGGCTTTCTACTCACAATAGTCTCTATTGTCCTTTGTTTGATTTCATCCATTTTAGTGGTCAAGGACTTCATGAGATGAGTCAGGCTTTCAAGATCATTCAGTTCTTTTTCCTTAGCCTTACTCACAGAGGCTTGAGACCTCTTAGCCATGTCCTTGGAGTCCTTTCTTTATTCATTATATGTGATTACTCCAATAGCATGCAATTCCTTCTCAACGACAATAGCCTCTTCATAGTTTTCTATCAATGTTTGTCTTATAGTCCGTGTTACAAACAATGCAAGACTTGTCGGCAAAGAAGAAGTGTAGTAGTCTATGGTGATGGAGTCATGAGGTTTTGTGTCATTCAGATATTTGTTCAAGATCGAATTGAACCTATGATTGAAATATTTCACATTTTCCTTCTGCTCCATCTTAATACTACCCAACTCCTTATTAACATGGTAGGGGTCTTGACTTCAACAAATATTTCAAGAAAGATCCTTATGAATTCCCTCGAATTATGTATGGAGTTTGGAGGAAGGTTGTGATACCATACAATTTCTCTACCATCCAAGGTACATGGAAACATTTTTCATGTAAAATCTTCGTAACGTACCTCAAGCATTTGCATATGTAGGTAGAAGTTGTCCAAGTGATCTTTAGCCTTCATTATCTTGTTAGGGTCGTATTTCATCAAGAGCTTATCTATGTGCCTCAGCATCTTGTGTAGGACACACAAAAGTATTAGGGGTCCCTAAGTCATCCAGTCTAGATTTTGTTCTACCATGTCTTCTTCTTCGTTGTCCTCCTCTTCCTCTTACGAATCTGATGGTTCGTCTTCCTATTCTTCCTTTTCTTCCTCCTTGTCTTTCCTGCCAGAAGTTGAACCTAAGAGTAAGGGGTTACCTCCTTCTCCTCGTTGAAATAGTGGAGGTTATTCTTCCCTTTCCACAACATCTACTAGTTCTTCAAGAATGGTGAGGACCACTTCTTCAACATACGAGACCACTACTCCTGTGGGGGTGGTCTTGTTCTTCTTTTGAGAATATGGAATATTGATTACTCCCGGAATCAATCCAACAAATTTTCCAAAATGGCGGGTGATGGGGAGGACGACCCAAAGTTGATGATATGGGATCTCATGTTCAAGCCTAGGCAATGAAGAGTTACCAAGTTCAAAATTATGAGTAGGGGAGACAGAGTGAACATTGTTGCCTTGACTAGAATATGTATTAGTGGGGTCAGTGGGACAATCATCCATAAAATAATAGTCTCCCTCCTTCTATCACTAGAAATGTTGACAGTTCTGGACTCGCCAACATTCAGGGGATCTCCCCGATAAGAAGTCCCAATCAGAATTCACACCATTTGGTGTAGGAGTCCCATCCAGTATAAAGGTCTGGTTACCAAATCCTTTAAAATTTTCCTTGACTCTAACTGTCTGCACAAGAGAGTGATGCAATAGTATTTTCTAAAAGAAAGGGAAGTGTGCCTGGTGAGTGTGTAGTGCAATTGCGTCAAGGTTCTTATACTACAAAGGGGGAGAGGAAAGTGAGCCTCTAAGTGAGAGGTACTAGTACCACCTATGAAGAGACACACATGAACCAGAAGGACCTATCCATCATCCATCATAATAGTCCACAATGGATGCGACAGTCGTTACAACCAGCAAACAAGGAAAGGTCCATTTATCATCCCGCAGAATAGTCCACAACAGATGTTATGGTCATTATAAGCAATAAACAGGGAAACAGTTGTTCCAGTAGAAAGTCCATAAGGATGAGACATCGATAAGAACCATTACAACAAATTCTCACCACAATAAGCACTAAAATTACCGAAATAGTTCAAATATCTTAGTACATGTGAAAGAAAACATGAAATACAAGTGTCCATAGAATAATATTACAAAAATTAATAGTTCATGCATGAAGAACGTGCTAACCTAAAAAGGATTTTGTTATCAAGCAAAAGTTTTGAGACACATATTTACATGTATATCACTAGCCCCAGTAGTCGGACATTGGAGCCACTCCTTTCTCCTCAAAGAAGTAGCTGATATCTCTAATGGCTTATGGGAGGAGCCAAGGTGAAAATTCCTCTGCTCATACAATGAGTGGGTTATATATAACCAAGGGGTGATGCTTCCCCCTTGTGACTCTTTGACTACCCTCATGATTGTTCAACTTCCTATGACTTTTCAACTTACATAACTCTTCATATTCATGTGTGTACTTCAGACTTCCACTTTACAATAAATTTGATTACAATATACATGGTCCACACTAGTGATGTGGCATATGAAAACTCATGACATGACTTGACATGACGTTGTTGACATGCACTGGCTTGATGATGTGGCAATGTCAAACCGCTATTGCTATTGAGTGATAGATGTGTTCTTGGATACGCTTTGTCTTCTCCTCTACGTAGCTTGATCATGTGGTGTCTTAAATGGTATTTGATCTTAGGTGGTGGTTGAAAATTTGTGTTCCTTTGCTTGCTCTTGATAGGTACACTTGTAAGTTCACCTACACATGAGTCTTTAGAAATGCTTCCCTACTTCTTCTTCTTCATCATCGCACCATGAATTGATAATGTACCTGTTGCTGCAATTCACTCATGATGGGACAACACCAATCTGAAAAATCCCTAGTTTACGATGATGCATATTTATCCACGAACTAATCCTAGGGCAAGTCATAAACAGGGAGGAAGGGATTAGTAACTACGCATTGTGCAATTCGAGCTGATAGGGAGAGAGCTTGATCACTAAGACTGCGCAAAGTGTAGCTCAGGCTTGACCAAGGAACCTTTCTACACAATCCTCACTAAGGAGAAAAATTGCGCAGTGCCCATTGAGGGTCAGGATTACGGAGTTCAATTAGGCAACGGCTATTGTGGGATGAGACCCTCGGAGGATAGTTTTGTGTAGTTTTGAGAGCAAGGGGGATTGGGCAACAGAGAGGCCTGAAGGGAAAGTCTGCGCAATTTCTAGTGACAGTGATCTCCAACTGAGGGAAGGACACTAGAGGATACATTTGTGCAATTTTGTAGGCCAGGGTTGTTTGGGCTCTCTACACATTATTGGGTTCCAACAGTCAAGGGAAAATTGTGAGGACTAAAAGTGCGAAGTGTGCAGTTTAATAAGAGTATGAGTCACAACTGTACAATTATGGGGGTCAATGAAGGCTGCTAGACTCTAGAATTGCATAGAAAAACTACCCTGGAGGATAATGACTATGCACTGCATAGTTCCAGGAAGCAAGGTCACATCAATGAGGGCTAAGACTACATATTGTGCAGCTCAGTCAGGGCCTAGTGAAGCTATATTTCCTGGTCGGGAATATTTTTTAAAAATGGTTGTGTGGGAAGGGGTTGCACTCGTGATGAGCTTGAATTATGGTCACACACTTAGCATAATTTGATGACACAACAACATAGATCATCAGAACAAACAAATAAAGCATTCCCGTTTGTTTGACTGTCCCATGACAAGATGTGACAAGTGTGACACTTAAGATAGACTTTGGGACAAAGTGATGACACTTGTGTGATAGCGTTCAAGACTTCATGTATGAGTGTGATAAACTTTTACATGGTTAGGAAAACTCATTTATACAAGAATTGGTCTTCGAAACCACTAGAATAGGCTCATAAACATTACATAACAGTCAAACATGCCAAAAGACGAGAAGTAATCCAATGCGAAAAAGGAGCTAAATAACTTCAATAAAGCTCATGGGATGAGCTTGAGTGTTTGCAAAAATCAAGGAAAAGACCAAGGAAGGCTCCAAAATTTGAGTGCAAGAGAAAATTTGCAGGGTGTTGCAGCAACTACAATTGTACCATTTCTAATGTCACAATATTGTTATTATTATATTAATTTTATTAGTAAAATTTATTAGTATTAATATTGTTATTATTAAACATTTTATAATCTTGATTTTGAATGGTCAAGGATAGCCTTAGCTAACTATGGTTGAACATCATTGGCCTTATTAAACCATGGTTGATCATGGTTGACCATTTTAACCATGTTGAAGAGTGTTCACTATCAAACTTGGTCAAACATGGTCGAACATAGTTAACCACATTAGTGAATGTGGTCAGCTAATTTTGCAATGTCACGTTGTGACATTTGATATATTGCAATGTAAAGTAGCATTACAACATTGCTTGTCACATTACAACATTAGATAAATTTCCATAGCATTCAGATGTCATAAAACCTTTGATTATTAATTTTAATCTATAATAGATGATTATGTTTGAACAAAATTAAAATGTGTTTATTGCCAAACATGGTCAACCATAGTCAAATATATTCAACCACCTTACTAAATGTGGTTGAATAATTTTATAATGTCGCAATGTGACCTTGGATAAATTGCAATCTAATGTAACATTGCAACAATGTTTGTGGCATTGTGACAATGTGGTTTGTCATATTGCGACATTGGATACATTTATGTACCATTTGATGACATCACCATATTAATATTAATATCACTATTATTATTAATGTCATATGCACAACCACATTGTGATGTTAAGTGTGTAATGTGATGTTGTGATAATGTGTATTGTTCATCAAATGGAAATGTCTATTGTTTTTATTTATTAGAGTTCTGATTTTGGTTTGTTTCTCGCTATGTT
This sequence comes from Pinus taeda, assembly GCA_000404065.3. Classification (NCBI taxonomy): domain Eukaryota; kingdom Viridiplantae; phylum Streptophyta; class Pinopsida; order Pinales; family Pinaceae; genus Pinus; species Pinus taeda. The sequence continues at coordinate 83,618 of APFE030633261.1, read as the reverse complement.
ACGCTAGTGGTCGATGTCATTTATACCTTTTATGCACCAATAGGCATACGAAAATGACATCAATCAATGTATGTCAACTACATTTATTAATTTTGTTGTCCTAATTTTTAACATTTTGTCATTGTTCATCACAATGTGATGTTATTTTGTTCTTGTCATTTTTCATTATAATGTGACGTTCTTTGGTTTTCATAACATGAATTTACAATGACTCGCTTTATTGCCTATGGTTAATGTTTATATAATGATATTTTCATCAAAATCTAATGTAGATGAATGTGCAGCACATTATAATAAATGTATTAAAGTAACATTGTTAATGTTATTAATGTTAATATTAGTAATTAAATGTTCTTAATTTGAATATTATAATTTAAATGTTATTAGTAACATTACTAATTATTAATGTGAATGCTATCATTATGTTGTAGCAGCCGCAACACCCTCAAAAATTTTGGCCTGCATCGAAATTTCAGAGCCTTCCTTGGTTTTTCCCTTGATGGTCGCAAACACTCGGGCTCATCCCATGAGCTCTTGTTGAGTTTTCACACCCTCTTCACTTGATAGATCACCGATCATCTTTTGGCATGTTGATCGCTATGTCATGCTTGTGAGTTTGTTCTTGAATTTTGAAGGTTTATCTTTGTGTGTATGAGTTGTTTTCGCTCTGTCGACATTGGTTGTGCTCACACACTAAGTTGTAAACATTGTCGCACAAGTGTCATCACGGTCATTCGAAGACACATTTCAATTATCGCACTTATCACTCTCAACCTTCGAGTCAGTCTCATTCAGCACATGTTGTATTGTTGGTTTGAGGTGTATTTTCATAGAGTCATGCTAAGTGTGTGATCACATTGTCGTGTTTGCACGAGTACACTTGCTTTCACACCTAGTCAATTTTCATGAAAATCTATTGACTGAGCAACCCTCCATCAACCAAACCTGATCTTAGTGACCTTGCACATATGCCCAGAATTGCGCATAGCTTGAGGTTGTCCTAAGGGAAACCTACTCTGCAAAATTATAGAAATGAGCTAGTTGATTTACTCCCAGAACTATGCAATAGTTCTCCTAGAAGCCGATCCACTTTGTGCTTCCTACAAGACCTCCCATCAAGCCTCCCGCTAGTCAAAAGAAGAAAGAACTTGAGCTGACCTTAGGTTGTACTGAGCTCCAAAATTGTGTAGAGCTATCTTGGTTTTACCATCCTTCCTGCTCTGCAACTAGCCCAGGAATAACACAAAGCTGTCCTATGCTACCCATATTTCCTACTCTTCAATCAGGCCAGGAATTGCGAAGAGCTGTCCTATCCTGCCCATCTTGCCTTCTATGCAACCAGCGCAGGAATTGTGCAGATTTTTCCTGTCCTGCCCTTCCTTCCCACTCTGCAACCATCCCAAAAACTACGCATACCTTTTTGGGCCTGAAATATCTCATAGGATTGCGCAGTTTTGACCAGCAACTCCCATAGCCTGACCTTGTGTTCCTCTGTAAAACTACGCATATTTTTCTGCCTGTGCCTCTTGTTGCCCGCACTATCTTCCCCAGATAAATTGCGTAGATACTAGCTATATGACTTGCCCATTGCTCCCTTGGAAAATTGCGTAGATTGGCCTAACACCACCCCAACACCCTGCCTGGCATTCCTCTCGAAAATTGCACAGTTTTACCTCTAAGCTGGGTTTTTCTTGGTAGCTATCACTGTATCTCAGATTATGAAAATCTATCTCCCAATGACTTGTACGCAGTTTTTCCCGATAATGCTCCTGAGCCTCGCATCCCAGCCTGTTTTGTGTTCTCTGCAGTCTCAATGCCTTGTCTCTCTCCCTACCACTTGCACCAAAATGGAAAACATTTCATCATGTTAGACTAGAAGATTTTTTGGATTTGATGTTGTCTCGTCATGAGTGATTGTAGAAAAGAGTACATCGATGAAACATGGTGTGACGATGAATGGGATGGAAAATAGGTTCATACTAGAAAACTTTCTTGCAGTCGAATGAACACATGAAGCACAACAAGCAAGCGAGTGAGAGTGACACATTCACATGCACTGTCAAACAAAGACCAAGACCATTGAAGACACCACACACTTTTCCATGCAAAGGTGAAGACATGTTACACCGAGAGCATATCATCACTCAGCAGCACAACACAACACAGACACCACAGTCATTCAATACATGTCAGTAGTGTCATGTCGAGTTGTGTCATGAGTTGTCTTAGCCACATGACTACTATGGTCCATACTTGTTGTAATCAATGTAATGGAAAGTGGAAGTCGAAGAGACCCACATATGAAGTCGAATAGTCATGTACAGTCGAAAATTCATAGGAAGTCAAACAGTCATGAGGGAAGTCAAAGAGTCGCAAGGGTCAGTTATGCCCCCTTGGCTATATATAACCCGTCATTGTATGAGCAAAGGAATTTTCACCTTGGCTCCTCCCACATAGCCTTAAGAGTTTGTAATTTTTTCTTTGAGGAGCGAGTGGCTCCAATGTCCCACTATTGGGACTAGTGATGTATGGTGTACGGATGTGTCTTGGATCTTTTTATTAATTCCGAAGTATGTCCCAGGCCAACACGTTTTCGCGCATGTTTTGTATCTGTTTGTAAGACTATTCTTTAAGAGTTTGTAATGCATGTTTGCTTAACCTATACTAAGATAGTTTAACTACTTCAGTTATTCTAGTACTCATATTGTTGAACATGTGTTGTATTGTTTTTCACTGTTGTCCCGTCTATGTGGACTACTCTTCTAGACACTAGACATTCCATATTTGTTTATTTCTTGGTGTTAATGACTGTCATCCCCATGTGGATTATTCCACTAGACCATGTACATATTTTCCCTTGAAATTTGGTTTTCACGACTGCCGCATCCATTGTGGACTATTCCGCTAAATGCTAGACAAACCCTTCTCGTTGTTCGCATGTGTTTCTTCCTAGGTTGGGACTATTCCCTCTCATCAAGAGGCTCACTTTTAACTCCCCCTTTTTGACAGTAAGAGAAACCAGACACAAAGTTACATTAAGCACTCATTAGGCACACTCACGTCACATTCTTGAAGTTACAAGCATAACACTCTCATGTGTTGAACAACAAGAGCTAAGGAAAATCTCTAAGAGAATGGAAATCGAGCCATCATACGGGATGGGACTCCTATACGAAATGGTGTGAGGTCAAGTTGGGACTTTATACTGGGGAGATCCCATGAATGTTAGTGGGTCCAACACTATCAACATTTCTAGTGCTAGAAGGAGGGTCGCTAGTTGTTTATGGTTGAATGTCCTCTCAACCCCACATATCTATCATCTAGTCAAGTTAGTCATATGAACTCCCTCTCTCCCACAAGAAACTCTGAAGTTGGTTACTCCTCACCTCCCAAACCCAAACAAGAAATCTCATATCATCACCTTCACTTAGTCCATCCCATCACCCATTAGTTTGCCAAAGTGGTTGCCCTGATCCCAGGAGTAGATAGCCTTCCCTCTTCGCAGAGGAGAAAAAATAATACACCTAGAGGAGTAGTAGTCTCGTCTGTTGAAGAAGTAATCCTCGCCACTCTTGAAGAGATAGCTGAAGCTATTGATAACAAACTAGAACCTCCTATTTTATTACAAGGAGAAGAAGTTAACAACACACTCTTGGCCTCAGGTTCTGGTGGAGGTAGTAGAGGGGAAGGCAGTGAAGGAGATGAAGACGAATCAACATATTCAAATGTTGAATCTTCTAATTCAGAAGAAGAGGAGGAGTACGAAGAAGAAGAAGACAAGGCTGATCAAAATTTGGAATGGATGACATAGAGCCCAATGGCACTCCACGGTGCCTTACACAAGATGCCAAGGCATGTAGAGAAGTTGTTAACATAATATGACCCTAACATAGCAGTGAAGGCAGATGACCATCTAGACATGTTCTACCTACATCTACAGATGCTTGAGGTACATTACGACAATGTTGCATGTAGACTATTTCCATGTACCTTGGATGGAAATGAAGTTATATGGTACCACAAACTTCCTGTCAACTCCATTCAGAATTGGGCGATGTTCAAATGAATTTTCCTTGAAAACTTTGGTGATGACAAAACCCCCTCCATGTTTTTGAAAGAATTGGGTAGTCTTAAGATGGAGCCAAAACAGAAAGTGAAATACTTCAACCAGAGGTTTAATGTATCCTGAACAAGTTCACTGCAGACACTAAACCTCATGACTCCATCACGGTCAACTACTACACATTTGCACTGCCGACCAACATTACACAGTTTGTCAAAAGAGTTGTGAAACCAACACTAGCCAAAAATTTCCAAGAATCAATTGATGTAGAGAAGGACCTGTGCGTGATTAGACTCATTATAGATGATAAGTCAACGAAGGACTTCAAAGAAATGGGAAATAAGTCCTAGGCTGTTGTGATTAATGTGAAGGAAAAAGAAACAAGTGAAACTGAGACCCTTATCCATCTCTTTAAGACCTTAACAACTAAAGTAGCAGAACTTAAGAAATGGACAAACAAGACAACAGTGAGAAGTAGATCTTCTGGTTTTGCATGCAGAAATAATGGGACATCAGGTAGCAGTAGTAGTCACCCTTTGATAGTTAGAATGAACTGTTGGCTTTCGCAGAACTTTTGTTTGGCAATTATTTTATGGAAACACAACTGGGGTGCTATCTTGCACAACTAAGCCCCACCCCACCAGATACACAGTTGGGTCTCCTTCCTTGCCCAACTGGTGAAAATCAAACTTATACCATACTCTATAACAATAGTAGCAATAGTGTTAGTAGTAATAGCGTGGCAAGTGGTCCTTGTATAGATGACTTGTGGACCTTGTATTTTGATTGATAAAAAACACAAGATGGCTCTAGTGCCAGGTGTGTTTTGATCGACCCAAGGAGAAGGCATTTTGTCTTAAGTTGCTTGGAGTTCGAGTGAACAAATAACACTATTGAATATGAAGCACTCATCTTGGGTTTGCACAAAGCCCTCAGCGTCAATGTCACTATGCTTAAGGTGGTAGGTGATTTAGATATTGTGGTATGGAAGGTACGTAACACCATACACTGTGTCTCACCTCGTCTTAAAGGTTACTAGCAAGAGGTATGGAGGCTTATTTCTAATTTTCAAGCTTTTAATATCATATATGTAACAAGAATGTGCAATGCAGCTACAGATGCTTTGGAAAATGTAGCTGCTAGGATGACACCGGTTAGGAATAGATATACTGTTGAGATTTTGTATAAGCCATCTATCCTTGACAACATAACTAATTTGCACATTTTTGATGGTGATGAATAGATACTACAGTTTATGGCCAATGCTAACATTTTCAAAGAGGCGGCCATAGATAATGACGTGCATGAGAAGTATTTGCAAAACACACCTAATGACAACAAAGGAAACCCCATCCCCAAGGGTGTGGTTTCACTTGAGAAACTCTATGACTTGCATAACCACTTCAAAGTGCCCGGGAACACAAAAACCCACAGTTCCATAATAATGCACAAATAGATCAATTTGGGAATAGAAAGAGATCCAAAGTTTATAAATCTCGGTACATGTTGCACACCAGAGGAGCGGAAAGCCTTTGTCCACCTACTCATATAGTATTGTGATGTATTCACATGGACATATGGTGATTTGAAAACATATGACACATGAATAATCCAACACGTCATTCGAATAAAAGAAGGGGTCAAGCCATTTCAGCAGAAACTCAGAAATGTCTATCCTTCATTTGAACCCCTCGTACAGAAAGAATTGACTAAGTTGTTGGATGCTCGAATCATATACAAGGTTCGTCATTCTATGTGGGTCTCCAATTTAGTTCCTATAAGGAAGAAGTCTGGAGAAATCCGCCTATGTGAAAACTTTTGAAATCTTAATAGGACATTGAACAAAGACAACTACCCTCTACTGTCTATGGAGCAGATCTTGTAGATAGTATCTAGAGTTGAAATGTTCTCACCCCTTGACAGATTTTTTGGATATAACTAGGTTCTGGTAGCAAACTCGATAGACTTAAAACTACCATTCATACCAAGTGTGGTACGTTCACTTATAGAAGAATTCCACTTGAGCTTGTAAACGCAGGTGCAACCTTTCAGCATGCTATGGACATAGAATTCTGTGGGCTCATCGGATAGAGCATGGTGGTCTACCTTGATGACGTGACAGTATTTTCAAGAAAGCGGTTAGACCACCTGTGCCATCTCAAGAAGATTTTCGAGCAATGTCAAAAGTATGGGATATCCTTGAATCCCAAGAAGAGCATATTTGCAATGTCTGAGAGGAACCTCCTTGGGCATATCATCGCCAAAAGTCGGATCAAGGTTGATGGAGACCGAGTTTGGGCTATCACACAAATTCCTCACCCAGTCAATAAGAAATCTATACAGTCTATCTTGGGAAAGATAAACTTCCTCAAGAAGTTCATCTTAGAGTATGCACAAATTGTCAAACCTATCCAAGATATGATCAAGAAGAATGCAATCTACAATTAGGGAAAGAAGGAAAAGGATGTATTTTCCTGTATCAAGCAGGAAATTGCATATGCACCTGCGTTGTACAACCCATATTTTAGCAAAGATTTCTTGTTATATACATTTTCTTCCGACAACTCACTCGCTACAGTGCTCACATGGAAGGATGAGTTGAACCAAGAATGTCCCATCTTGTTCATGAACACGAGAATGCAAGGACCTAAGATCAACTATCCCGTCGTAGATAAATAGGTATATGATGTATACAAGGTGAAACATTTCAGACCCTACCTGTTGAAAAATCATTGCATGGTCTTTGTACCACACCCAATAGCCAAGGCGATGCTTGTTCAACAAGAGCTAGGTGAAAGACGTACGAACTGGATGACAAGAATATAAGAGTATGATCTTGATATCAATCCAGTTCACACTGTCAAGGGTCATGGTCTCTGCAGAATTGCAGCATAAGAAGTACATGCCCAAGAGGAAGAAGAAATGCTCGCTAGTTGGGAGAAAGAAATAGATATGTATAATATAGAGCGAGCACTACTCACTTTGCACATAAACTCTTGGTACAAAGAAGTGTGCCAGTACCTTGAGCACGATACCATGCCCTCGCACTTTTCCATGCAACAAAAGGGGGAAATTCACCTCAAAGCCTTATCTTACCAGTTGGTGCACAAAGTGCTTTATAGAAAGCACAACAACAAAAATCTTCTCAGGTGCTTGGAGGAACAAGATTCAGAGAGAGTGTTACATGACATGCATGATGGACCAGCCAGAGGTCACTTCACAGGGAACACAATCGTGCATAAAATCATGAGAGCCCTTTCTATTGGCCTACATTGTTTAAGGACGCACATGCTTATGCCCACCAGTGCCTATTATGTCAGTGATGTGCTGATAGAACACAAAGTTCAGTAGCTCTATTGCAGCCTATTGCAGTTGATGAACCATTCCAATAGTGGGGCTTAGACATCATTGGGGAAATATTCCCCCATTCATCAAGGAAGCATAACTACATTCTGATTGCTACAGATTACTTCACGTGGTGGAACGAAAGTAGTTCCACTCAAACAAGTGAATGACCAGGAAGTCATTAGCTTCCTTCAGCAGAACATCTTTTCGAGGTTTGACATTCATGTTTCACTTGTTTTTGAAAATGAAACTTAATTATCTTCATTGAAACTATATGATTTTGAATTGAAATATGGGATTGTGCTTAAACATTCATCTAACTACTACCCACAGGGAAATGGTCTCGTTGAATCAACAAACAAGAATATTATCCACATCATCAAAAAGACCATTTACCTTGAGTAGCGAAACTAGCATTCCGCGATAGGGAATGCACTTTGGGCTGACTGAGTTACACCCAGTCCCTCTCTGAACACATCTCCATACTTCCTTGTATACGATAAAGAAGTCATCCTATCACCCAATATCTACTTGCATGCTCTTCAGTTATCCCAAGAATCCCGAGGCAAGCCATGTCTATTGATTTAGCATAGGATGGACACATTATACAAGTTACAGGAAGAATGGATGAAAGCAAAAGAAAAATTTACACCCCACCAGAGATCTATCAAGAGATGGTTAGATCATAAGTATGCAAGGAACGCTAGCTTTGTTGTGGGTGACTTAGTCTTGAAATGGGATAAACCCCATGAAGACAAAGGCAAACACACTAAGTTCCAGCCTCTATGGATTGGTTCGTACACGGTTCATGAAAAACTTGGCCAACACACATATCGCATGCAATCACTTGACGGGAGGATTGAAAACCTTCCTATCAATGGCCAAGATTTAAAATGTTATTTTCAGTGTTCTAGGGTTGCGCCCCACCCATGGACATAACATGCTTACCGTTTCTCTATTACTTTGTTGTTTTTGTTTTGCTGCTTTACTTTCCCATTTTTTCTTTGTTTTATTTGCTTTGTTTTGGTTGTCTTGTCATTTTTGTTTTGAAAATAATTGTTGTCATTTGGGAAGCCAAAGTAACCTACACAAAGAATCAATACTTCTTCAAAGGCCAAGGCGATGTGCTGCAAATGAACTGAAACAGAGAAGCTGGTATTCAACTAGTGTGTTGCCAAGTGTTGTAGTGGCTGCAACACCCAAACTTTTGGCCCGCATCCAAATTTCGGAGCCTTCCTTGGTTTTTCCCTTGATGGTCGCAAACACTCGGGCTTATCCCATGAAATCTTGTTGAGTTTTCACACCCTCTTCGCTTGATTGATCACTAGTCATCTTTTGCCATGTTGATCTCTATGTCATTCTTGCGAGTTTGTTCTAGCATTTTAGGTTTTTCTTTATGTGTATGGGTTGTTTTTGCTTTTTTGACATCATTCGTGCTCACACAATAAGTTGTAAACACTATCACAAAAGTGTTGTCATGGTCATTCAAAGACATAATTCAACTGTCACACTTTTCACTCTCTACCTTCGAGTCAGTCTCACTAAGAACATGTTTTATTATTGGTTTGAGGTGTCTTGTCATTGTGTCATGCTAAGTGTGTGATCACATTCTCGTGTCTACGAGTACATTTTATTTCACACTTAGTCAATTTTCCTAAAAATTTGTCGATCGAACAACCCTCTGTCAACGGGACCCAATCTCAGTGACCTTGCAATGCTGGCCAGAACTGTGCAGAGCTTAAGGCTGTCCTCCAGGTAGCCTGCTCTAGGAAATTTTGGAGATGAGCTAGCTAACTGATTCCCAAAACTGCATAAAAGTTGTCCCATAAGCCGATCCACTTTATGCTTCCCGCAAGACCTCCCATTAAGCCTCCCACTAGTCAAAAAGAGAAAGAACTTTAGCTGTTACCTTGGGTTGTACTAAGCTCCAAAATTGCAAGAGTTGTCCTACCCTACTCATCCTTCCTGCTCTACAACCAGCCTAGGAATTGCGCAAAGTTGTCTTGTCCTGCCCATCTTTCCTGCTATGCAACTAGCCCAGGAATTATGCAGATTTGTCCTATCCTACCCATCTTGCCTACTCTGCAACCAGCCCAAGAATTGTGCAGAGTTGTCATGTCCTACCTTTCCTTCCCTCTCGACCACCAGGCTAGAAACCACGCATAACTATCTAGGCCCAAACTGTCTCTTAGGATTGTGTAGTTTTGACCAGCAGCTCCCATAACCCGACCTTGTGCTCCTCTAGAAAACTGCACATATTTTTCTGCCAGTGCCTCTTGCTGCCCGCATTGTCTTCCTTGGAGAAATTCCGCAGATCCCAGCTAGATGACCTGCCCAGTGCTCCCTTGGAAAATTGCGCAGATTGGCCTGACAACTACCTGATACCCCACCTGGCCTTCCTCTTAGAAACTACGCAGTTTTGCCTCCCAGCTGGGTTTTGCCCCATAACTGGCACTGTTGTATCGAATTGTGAAAATTTGTCTCCCAATGACATTTGCACAGTTTTTCCTGACAGTGATTCGAAACCTCATATCCTGGCTTGTGATGTGCTCTTCGCAATATCAATGCCTTGTCCCTCTCCCGACCACCCACACCTAAATAGAAAACATTGCATCATGTTAAACTAGGAGATTTTTGGGATTTGATGTTGTCTCATCATGAGTGATTGCAGGAATAGGTACATTGATGAAACATGGCATGACGACGAATGGGATGGAAAAGAGGCGCATGTTAGAAGACTTTCTCATGGTTGAACGAACACATGAAGCACAACGAGAAAGCGAGCGAAAGGGACACATTCATATGCACCATCAAGAAAAGACCAAGACCATCGAAGACCCCACACACCTTGCCATGTAGAGGTGAAGACATGTTACACCAAGAGCATATCATCTCTCAACAACACAATAGCTCGACATGGACACCACAGTCAGCCAATACATGTCAACAGTGTCATGTCGAGTTGTGTCATGAGTTGTCTCAGCTACATCACTACTATGGTCCATACTTGTTGTAATCAATGTAATGTAAAGTGGAAGTCCAAGAGATCCACATATAAATTTGAAGATCCGTGTACAATTCAAGAGTTATAGGAAGTCAAACAGCCATTCGAGAAGTCAAAGAGTCACAAGGGTCAGTTATACCCCCTCATTGTATGAGCAAAGGAATTTTCACCTTGGCTCCTCCTAGATAGCTTTGAGTTCCTATAATCTATTCTTTGAGGAGCGAGGAGTGGCTCTAATGTCCCACTACTGGGACTAGTGATGTATGGTGTACAAATGTGTCTTGGATCTTTTGCTTAATTCAGAATCTCGACTCATGCCAACATGTTTTCGCACATGTTTTATATCTGTTTGTAAGACTATTCTTTAAACATTTATAACTCATGTTTTCTTAACCTGTACTAAGATAGTGGAACTACTTCGGTTATTTTAGTACTCATATTGTTGATATGTGTTGTATTATTTATCATTTTTGTCCTGTTCTTGTGGACTACTTTGACAGACACTAGATAGACCATCTTTGTGTATTTCTTGGTGTTAACGATTGTCACCCCTGTGTGGACTATTCCGTTGGACAGTATACGTGTTCTCTCTTGAACATTGGATTTCATGACTACCACATCCGTTGTGGACTATTCCATTGGATCTTGGACAAACCCTTCTCATTGTTCGCTTGTGTTTCTTCCTGGGTTGGGACTATTCCCTCTCATCAAGAGGCTCACTTTTATCTCCCCCTTTCTTACAGTAAGAGAACTCGGACTCAGAGTTACATTAAGCACTCACCAGGCACACTCACCTCGCTTTTTTGAGGTTACAAACATAACACTCTCATGTGCTGAACAACAAGAGCTAAGGCAAATATCTAAGAGAATGGAAATTGGGGCATTGTACCGAATGGGACTCCTACACCAAAAAGTGTGAGGTCTAGTTGGGACTTCATACTGGGGAGATCCTCTGCATGTTAGCAAGTTCAACACCATCAACACATTATTAATGATATATATTATTCTTATTAAATGTTACTAATAATATTATTAACAAAATTAATAATATTATTAGTAATAAGATTAATAATATTATTATTAATAAAATTAATGTTCTTAATTTATTAATGTTATGATTTTCTTTGGTTAAGTGGAATGATTCAGAAAACTAAAATAACACACACTATATATATGAAAACTCAACAACTAACAACCATACATATTTTAAAATAATATTAAATCTTTACATATTTTAAAGATAATATTAAATTTTTTATTTTTGGATTTTTCATGGCAATAAAAAATCTCATTTTTTAATTGATCAATTTAATATGTGTGATCAAATATCTAAATTTAATTCAATGGATTGACAATTAGTAAATTAAATTAGATCTAAATAATATAAATAAATAAATAATTTTTGTTAATTTATTCATGTTTTAAAATGCTTTCGAATAAGTCAAATAATTTATACTTTTTAACCTATGATATTGGTGATTCGTAGTATTTCCTGAAATCGGTAAATTAAATTAGATCTAAATAAACGAACAAATATAATATTTTTCTTAATTTATTTATGTTTTTTAAATATTTAGAATAAGTTAAATAATTTAGAGTTTTGATTTTAGTGATTCATAGCATTTCCCATAATATTGCAAGAAATGAAGTCCATGAATGTGTAGGAGTCTTCATTTGAGTGGAACTTAAAAAATAATAATATTTATGTTTATTTCATTATTGGTTTTTTTAAATAATTCTAATATATTATTTTTTTTTGTTTGTTTTTAACTTGATTTGTGATTTGTGGAGTCGTGACCCAGGGGCATTTAAGTCATCAAAATCACCCAAGGATTACACCTAACTTGGTCCACACTAGTCCTTAGTTGACTAGACATTTTAGCATGTCTCCTCCCCTTGACACAATGCACAACCATCCCCTTGAGATTTTATCTTGAGTCGCCTTGCTAACTAAGCCCATCCTCAGCCAATTATACTAGTGAGAGTTGACATATTTCTAATATATTGTTAATAACTTTTAAATTTATTTTTTTTCAAAAAATTAAATAAATAAATATAATTTAGATTTTAAATAAAACTACAAATATTTTTAAATAAAAATGTAAAAAAATTCAATACTAAAATTTCGCACCATTTATATTGTTTTCAAATATCATAATTGTGATCTTCCTTCTTCATACTATTTTAGATCTTCTAGGGTTTCCTTCTTCACATCTCCATTACTATCATATTTGTGAAGGTGAAGGTTTCCTTTCTTTATGTCCTCTTTAACGCGCAAATTGAAATCGGCAGTTCATCATCATGATTCCCTTTTTAAATCCATTTCATTCTAGTGGATATGGCTTTCACTATAAGTAAACCCTGTAATTTTCAAATGTGTGTTTGTGATTTCGTTTATCCTAAAAAGAGTATCTATTTATCTATGAGGAGGATTTATCAAGAAAGAGGATCTATTTAATAGAATTGAAAATGTTTTTGTTATTACGTCTCTTCTAGGCTCACCTAGAAAGTCACTTTAGCCATAAATCTTTTTTTCCAGTTCTTTATATTTTGTCTATATAATTTTTTAATCATATATATATTATATACACATTTAAATAATTTTCTTAAAATATTTTATTTATGGACTATGTTTTCCACATTAAAATGATTTTATTATGATTAATATTAAACTAATCTATTTACTTTTTCTATATAGACATATGCATGAAGTTAAAGTTGAAATAAATTGGTAAAACACATATTTAAAAACATTATTTAAGTCTTGTAATGAATAATTTTTTAAAGTTTATTTAAATCAGGTATTAAAATATTTTTAGAAAGTGTAATAATTTTTTCATACTCAAAAGCGAAAATAAATGTTTTTTGTTTTATTTTTTTCTTTTCATACTTTTAATTGCTTTATTTTTCAGATATAAACATCTATTATTTATGGATTTATAGTTTTAAGTGAAAGTAAAATATATATATTCATTTTTATTTTATATGTATATATATTAAAAGGACACATGTTAACTTGAGATTGAGCACTGACAAAATTACACATTTCCCTCATACTAGGTTGTAGAATAAACCTTAACTCAATAATATGTAATTGCATAGTAGTTTGGTTTTTTAAATTTACTAACCCTAACATATTTTAAAATATTGTAGGTGAAATATCTATTAAAATCTCAAACCTTTTATTTATCATATTTAAACATTATAAATTTATAAATATTATAGTAGAAGTTTTTGTTAAAATTTCAAATCTCTTATTTGAAATGGTCAATAATTTTAATCACTGGTGAATAATGATGTTTTTTTTTTTGTAAGCTGGGGAGTTACCATTTTCTATTAGCAAAATTGAAACCACTACAATCTTAAGGTGGTCTCAACCCGCCCAGAGGGGAAACCGGGTTTACTGGTGAATAATGATGATTATAATTAATAGCATGACCAAATTTACTAATATGAGAAATTTAGCCTATATCAACCACATTTACTCAACAAAATTTTGAATAACTTTAATTAATCTTATGTATATTAAAAATGTTATGAACCATATATTAAATTAAAAAATATATATATAATTTAATATCTATTTATATATTATAAATATTTTTAATATTAAATTTTAAGTAAATATTATTATTAAATTTAATTACAAATATTTTTTTCCAATTTAAAATGATACTTCTTTTTTATTATCGAGAATAAAAAAGTACAATTCACTCATAAAAAACTGTAATTTCCAGCGACAAGAAAAAACAGATTTTAGGTGTCTCTAAAAAAAATCAAAATTTCAGCTATGAATGTAAATTTGTTCGAGTTGATATATGCTTGATGGCTGGAAAAGACTGCAAGTGAAACACAACCCAGGTTAAGATTACACTGTCCATTATCAAATCTTATATTTCCATGTTTTGATTGTTTAATAATGGAGAGAAAAAAAAGAAAGATACCATTTGGTTTCAGAAAAAAACCAAGATACTTGAAACCAGGTTATATAACAACCATAGATTGGATGTATGGGAAAAGGTCCTTAGTCGCTGAATTGTGATAAAAGGACAATTTCTTGGCACTTATCTCCATGCCAAAAGCCTCACAAACTATGTTAACGATCGATGAAAAAGTGTAATACCTCATAATATTGTAAATACTTTATTTAAAAAAAAAAAAAAAAAAAAACAAATTGAAGAATGATGGTTATTATCTGTTGTATAAATTAATATTTTGATATTGGTGAATAAAAATGAGAAATGATTTCCTAGTAACAGGGATATCATGTAAATTCTGAGGAGGGAAGTTAATGTAAAAAAAACAGTTGCAAAACCCTAACTGCCCCTCCAATCGTGGATGGCTTCTAGGAAAAGGAAGGGAAGGGGGGCGAACTGTGCTGTAGAGGACAGGCAGTGAGGAAGAGGGGAAAAGAGCTTACTATGTCTGGTGATGATAAGATGGTAAGAGCGCATAGTGCAAGCAACTTATAAAAGACTGATTGTCTTTGAGCAAGCTAGGGGGGAGATTTGGTCCCGATGGACAATCTCATGGTCGAGTGGTTTGGCTAGCTACAAAAAACAGAGGTGACTTCTTTCCTTGGAGTTACTTATTGGAAGAAACACAGGTATGAAGCACTAACCAAGACTGCATCAATACCTGAATTGAAATTAGAAGAGTTTATTTTTGTGAGCTACAGTTTCCTAGGATTATAATCAAAATAAAGACATAGTGAGATCAGATAATTCTATATATTTAGGATCTTTAAATTCTGGAAGGGTGTCAATAGGGGAAAGTTGTCAAGAAGAGAGTTAATCTCAGTTTAGAGTTTAAATTTAACCGTCTCTGTTTTAGATAATTTTCTTCGGATTGGAAACTAAGACTCGTTTTAGTCGTTATCAACAATTGTTAGGGTGCTGGCAGAATGATTTTGTTGCGAAGAGAGAGCATACAATTATATAAACCAGTACCATGCATTGGGAGAATGAAAGAAATAAGACCTTAGGGAAACAATCGAATTAGGTTGTCTGATCTAATGAACTATAATAAAACAATGTTGTAGGAAAACTGTGCAAATTATAGATAGTCCTGAGAAAACAGAAATTTACTCTTACATAAAGTTAATTCAAGTACCAATACTAGATGGCACTTGCAACATTCTAAGACTAAACATTTAACAGAAATAAAGCAAAGCAAAGAATGCTAATGGTTGCCTCCTCTGTGAACAATCTTAAAGACAACATCAACCAAAATCTGTGAACAATCTTAAAGACAACATCAACCAAAACAGAGTTTACTGCAAGAACATAAGGTACTGCAAATCATGCTTCTCCTATTGTTATCAAGATAGGGTTAGAGCCACTACTACGTGCTGTAGCGGTCAACAAAACTGGGGTGCAGCACGTAGTCTGCCCCATGAGTAGGGTTTGAGCTACGAAAGAACCCAAGAGACCTGGGATTTCGAAGCATGACTGTAAACCCTCGGTTGGGTCAAGACTGAAACCCTCCAGTATTACACCCCTCCAATGTTAAGAACAAAATAAAAGAAACAAATAGAACATTTCGAAGCATGACTGTAAACCCTCGGTTGGGTCAAGACTGAAACCCTCCAGTATTACACCCCTCCAATGTTAAGAACAAAATAAAAGAAACAAATAGAACATCAGAATTGTCGGGAGGGAAATTAAGGCTGCAACTCTGAGGGAAAGGTCATGGACCTTCTTAACCAGAATATGCGCGACAGTGGAAACATGTCCAAACCCAAGTGCCGAATACACAGGTCACCAAAAATTGTACTTTTATTTAAATGTTAAACAAAATACATTATAGAATCAAACGCTGGCCGAGACCAAGTCTCCATGAAAGAAAATTACATTTAAATTTCCAACGCAGGCAAGTCCGTGGCACAAACAGTCTATAGACATGAATAAAAAAACTATTGTGTCTATTTAACCATTAGATCTTCACGGTATCACATCACAACAGTAAAGAGAGAAAGGTGCCACGAACATAATAAGCACAGTTTTGCTATAAGATAACCCAAACACATAGGCCAAGCAGTATAACATAATCTCAAGCTGGATGCCCAAATTCCATTACCATTAATAAACAAAGTTATACATGCCATTCAATAGAAAACTCGGAGCTCATGAGGGGACACATCACCCTCCACTCAAATTTCAAACAGAATATAAAACCTGGAAGGACTACCCTTCGATGGGCATGGGAAAGACCTCCGAAATCATTAACTAGAACTCTTCAGTCGAGGGCCTCGGCCAGAAGACATTTCATACCTGGAACCCTTGGCCACGCTGAAGGAGGGTTTCCTTTAGATAAGGCTAGGCAACCACATGAGGGATAGGTGACCAACCTGCATGGAAAACAAGCCACAAAGATCATAGTTAGATATCTATGGGTATGAATGCAGAGTGCAGCAGAAAATTAGGAGAAATCAACTTCAACTTGACAAAGGACTTACCCGGAAAGAGTTGAGTCACCAACTGTAAGAGAAGCTCATTCCTGCGCTGCAGGAAGCCCTCGAATACCAATCCAACCTGCAGATAACATGAAGCCCATGAACGAGTCAAGATAATACCAATCCAACCTGCAGATAGCATGAAGCCCATGAACGAGTCAAGATTACACCCAGTGGAATGGAGTAGCCTTCAGTTAAATTTTTGATCTGAATACATTTTTACTTGATTTTAAATACAATTGCCAAAAAAAAATATTAACAAAAAGCCAAAATAAGACTACTTAAATGTTTTAGCCATAAATCTTTTTTTTCCAATTCTTTATATTTTGTACATATAATTTTTTTTAATCATATATATTATATACACATTTAAATAATTTTCTTAAAATATTTTATTTATGGACTATGTTTTCCACATTAAAATGATTTTATTATGATTAATATTAAACTAATTTATTTACTTTCTCTGTATAGACATATGCATGAAGTTGAAGTTGAAATAAATGGGTCAACACATATCTAAAAACATTATTTAAATCTTGTACTGAAATAATTTTTTAAAGTTTATTTAAATCATGTATTAAAATATTTTTAGAAAGTGTAATAATTTTTTTGTACTCAAAAGCGAAAATAAATGTTTTTTGTTTTATCTTTTTTCTTTTCATACTTTTAATTGCTTTATTTTTCAGATATAAACATCTAAATACTTTATTTATGGATTTATGGTTTTAAGTGAAAGTAAAATATATATATATTCATTTTTATATAAAAGGACACATGTTAACTTGAGATCGAGCACTGACAAAATTACACATTTCCCTCATACTAGGTTGTAGAATAAACCTTAACTCCATAATATGTAATTTCATAGTAGTTTGGTTTTTTAAATTTACTAACCCTAACATATTTTAAAATATTGTAGGTGAAATATCTATTAAAATCTCAAACCTTTTATTTATCATATTTAAACATTATAAATTTATAAATTATAGTAGATGATTTATTAAAATTTCAAATCTCTTTTTGAAATGGTGTAATTTTTATTGCTTTTCTATGTGAATAATTGATTGATTATAATTAATAGCATAACCAATTTACTAATATGAGAATTTAGCCCATATCAACCACATTTACCCAACAAAATTTTGAATACCTTTAATCAATCTTATGTATATTAAAATGTTATCAACTATAATTTATAATTTAAAAATAATATATATTATTATTTGTTATCTATTTATATATATAAATTTTTTAAATTAAAATATATATTATTATAATTTTATTATTATTTATTTATTAAATATTTTATATAATTAATTAAGTATTATTATTAAATTTAATTACTAATGATTTTTTTTGCAATTTAAAATGATACTTCTTTTTATTCATGGAGAATAAAAAAAAGTACAATTCACTCGTAAATAACTGTAATTTTCAACCCCAAGAAAAAATAGATTTTAGGTGTCTCTAAAAAAAAATTAGAATTTCTGCTATGAATGTAAATTTGTTCCAGTTGATATATGCTTGATGGTTGGAAAAGACTGCAAGTGAAACACAACCCAGGTTAAGATTACATGTTGACCGAAAAGAGCTGAAAGTGGGCAAAGAACAGCAAAGATGAAATCACACTGTCCATTATCAAATCTTATATTTCCATGTTTTGATGGTTTAATAAATGGAAAGAAAAAAGAAGAAATATGCTTGCCAATTAAATTATTTCCTAACGAAAGATACCATTTGGTTTCAGAAAGAAACCAAGATACATGAAACCAGGTTATATAACAACCATAGATTGGATGTATGAGAGAAGGTCCTTAGTCGCTGAATTGTGATAAAAGGACAATTTCTTGGCACTTATCTCCATGCCAGAAGCCTCACAAAATATGCTAATGACACACGAAAAAGTATAATACTCCAGAATATTGTAAATACTTTATTTACCATAGTTAAAAAAAAAAAAACAAACTGAAGAATGATGGTTATTATTTGTTGTATAAATTAATATTTTGATATTAGTGAATAAAAATGAGAAATGATTTCCTAGTAACATGGATATCATGTAACTTCTGAAGAGGGAAGTTAATGTAAAAAAAACAATTGCAAAACACTAACTACCCCCCCAATCGTGGATGGCTTCTAGGAAAAGGAAGGGAAGGGGGGGAACTATGTTGTAGAGGACATGCAGTGAGGAAAAGGGGAAAAGAGCTTACTATGTGTGGTGATGATTAGATGGTAAGGGCGAAGAGCGCAAGAAACTCATAAAAGACTAGGAAAAGGAAGGGAAGGGGGGGAACTATGTTGTAGAGGACATGCAGTGAGGAAAAGGGGAAAAGAGCTTACTATGTGTGGTGATGATTAGATGGTAAGGGCGAAGAGCGCAAGAAACTCATAAAAGACTGTTTGTCTTTGAGCAAGCTAGGGGGGAGATTTGGTCGCGATGGACAATCTCATGGTCTGGTGGTTTGGCTAGCTACAAAAAACAGAGGTGACTTCTTTCTTTGGAGTTACTTATTGGAAGAAACACAGGTATGAAGCACTAACCAAGACTGCATCAATACCTGAATTGAAATTAGAAAAGTTTATTTTTGTGAGCTACAGTTTCCTAGGATTATAATCAAAATAAAAACACAGTGAGATTAGATAATTCTATATATTTAGGATCTTTAAATTCTGGAAGGGTGTCAATAGGGGCAAGTTGTCAAGAAGAGAATTAATCTCAGTTTAGAGTTTAAATTTAACTGTCTTTGTTTTAGATAATTTTCTTCAGATTGGAAACTGAGACTCATTTTAGTCAACATTTGCGTTATCAACAATTGTTAGGGTGCTGGCAGAATGATTCTGTTGTGAAGAGAGAGCATACAATTATATAAACCAGTACTATGCATTGGGAGAACGAAAGAAATAAGACCTTGGGGAGACAATCGAATTAGGCTGTCTGATCTAATGAACTACAATAAAACAATGTTATAGGAAAACTGTGCACATTATAGACAGTCCTGAGAAAACAAAAATTTACTCTTACATAGAGCTAATTCAAGTATTAATACTAGATGGCACTTGCAGATTCTAAGAGTAAACATTTAATAGAAATAAAGCAAAGCAAAGAATGCTAACGGTTGCCTCATCTGCAAGCAATCTTAAAGACAACACCAACCAAAACAGAGTTTACTGCAAGAACATAAGATACTGCAAAGCATGCCTCTCCTATTGTTATCAAGATAGGGTTAGAGCCACTACTACGTGCTGTAGCCATCAACAAAACTAGGGTGCAGCAGGTAGTCTACCCCATGAGCAGGGTTTGAGCTACGAAAGAACCCAAGAGACCTGGGATTTCGAAGCATGACTGTAAACCCTCGGTTGGGTCAAGACTGAAACCCTCCAGTATTACAACCCTCCAATGTTAAGAACAAAATAAAAGAAACAAATAGAACAACAGAATTGTTGGGAGGGAAATTAAGGCTGCAACTCTGAGGGAAAGGTCATGGACCTTCTCAACCAAAATATGTGCTATAGTGGAAACATGTCCAAACCCAAGTGCCGAATACACAGGTCACCAAAAATGGTACTTTTATTCAAATGTTAAACAAAATACATTATAGAATCAAACACTGGCCGAGACCAAGTCTCTATGAAAGAAAATTACATTTAAATTTCCAACGCAGGCAAGTCCGCGGCACAAACAGTCAAGTCTCCATGAAAGAAATTACATTTAAATTTCCAACGCAGGCAAGTCCGCGGCACAAACAGTCTATAGACATGAATAAAAAAACTATTGTGTCTATTTAACCATTAGATCTTCACGGTATCACATCACAACAGTAAAGAGAGAAAGGTCCCGCGAACATAATAAGCACAGTTGTGCTATAAGATAACCCAAACACATAGGCCGAGCAGTATAACATAATCTCAAGCTGGATGCCCAAATTCCATTACCAATAATAAACAAAGTTATACATGCCATTCAATAGAAAACTCGGAGCTCATGAGGGGACGCATCACCCTCCACTCAAGTTTCAAACAGAATATAAAACCTAGAAGGACTACCCTTCGATGGGCATGGGAAAAACCTCTGAAACCATTAACTAGAACTCTTCAGTCGAGGGCCTCGGCCGGAAGACATTTCATACCCGGAAACCTTGGCCACGCTGAAGGAGGGTTTCCTTTAGATAAGGCTAAGCAATCGCATGAGGGATAGGCGATCAACCTGCATGGAAAACAAGCCACAAAGATCATAGTTGGATATTTGTGGGTATGAATGCATACCGCGGCAGAAAATTAGGAGAAATCAACTTCAACTTGACAAAGGGCTTACCCAGAAAGAGTTGAGCCACCAACTGTAAGAGCACCTCATTCTGGCGCTATAGGAAGCCCTCGAATACCAATCCAACCTGCAAATAGCATGAAGCCCATAATGAGTCAAGATTACATGCAGTGGAATGGAGTAGCGCTCAGTGAAAAGAAACAGAACGAAAACTCTACAACATTTGATTACCTGTAGGAATTGGGTGCCAAATATGCCAGCAATTGAGTAAAGATCTGATAGGTCGACTCTCTGGAGCTGCAATGCATGGACCAGACCAGAGCAGGTTCCGTAAGGAGCTGCCCATCCAAATGAGCACTGTCACAAAGCATCCGGTAGTATAGGTCGAAACCCGCGAAGTGTTGCCACTATTGGATGGTGAAGGACGATCCTCACCGTTGATGAGATGGCATTACCAAGTGAGAGATGACACTGGTCAACTTGCCCGGCCTCGTACAAGACGGAGCAGGCAGTGTTAATTACACCCGTAACGGATAAGGCAAGCCATGTGATGGCGAAATAAAAAAGGGAAAGTTACCATCTGTTCGTTTGGCGCGTAGACAAAACATGCGAATAAGCAAAACTGTTTATTAAATGAATTTTATAACTAGTACATTTGGGTACATTAAAAAATCCGATGCCGCATGCAAATGTGTACAATGGTGAAATTATATGGTTTCCAATAGTTGTATACTATATTTATATCGTGTAAATCCCGGTCACATAAATACCATTAAAAAAAAACAAATTTATTTAGGTGTGGAGTCATTACAGAAGGCCTGCCATTCTGAAACAAATCCTACCATCAAAAAAAATCACCCACAAACAATAAGTAGGTGATAAATGGCAATAAGTGGGTGATAAATTGATTACATGAAATTTTAACGGCTTTTTTTGTTTTTTTTACAACAATAACAATCTCAGCGCATCCGTGTCTAAGACCTCTCCAACTAGAAAAATTACTTGTGGGAAAGTCATTAATAAAAAAAAAATCACTGAAATAATAAAGCTCATAATCCAATTGGTAATTTCCAATCCCAAACCAATTTAAAACAAAACTCATCGAAGAAAAATCCAATTTACTAAAATAAGTAAGTTAATAAACATTTTAAATGTTTTATACTTAATAAACTATATATAAATCTATATTAAATTACTTTATTAAAAACAATTTATTACTAAAATAAGTAAATTAAGTAAACATTTAATGTTTTATAATTAATAAACCATTTACAAATATAAACTAAATTAGTTTATTAGAAACAATTTACCCATGACTTGACTTTATTGCTCTAAATTCTTTTCAAGCTCTGCATATCAATTACGATCTCTATCAATGAATTATGAAAAAAAGAAACTGTTAATATGTTTAACATGGTTTGTTGTACTTAATTCATAACAATATTGATTGAGCGTGCTATGTCTGTATTCCTTTTGACTACATAACATCCTATTTTATTTTAAAAATATATAAGGCAAATGTTATTTATTTTCAAGTAACGCTCTCACAAGATAGATCATCCATTGACATGGGCGCAATTTAGGGTTGAAGTAGCAATAAGATAATGCGGTTGATATGGACTTTGGTAGCATCTAAACATGGAAATGGGAATAATAATAAATATAACTAATTCCATCAACCTATTTTCAGACTAGGTGATGATATTGACTGCGGCATATTGATTTTAATTGGATAAACTTTTTTCATATTAGAATATGATATTCTAATATCTAAGGTTTGAGTTGATAGAGCCATTCCTACCTTTATACCAGTATAAAGCAAAAATATTAGCGTTCTTTTGCACTTTTCTGGTTGTGTCTCAATATCCGGAAGTGTCGAGAGAAGGTCCTGATTTGATTTTATCTAAATTGGCACAGTCGCCTCGGGGAGATTTGATTTATATAATTCGTAGATTACATAGTTCAGTAGGATAAGGTTGTCTGATATCTCCATATTAAATATATATCAATCTCTATCTTATGCACATATATGTGTGGAACATTTATGTTTTTAATTTTGCCTTGTAATTTGGAGTAAAATTTCTTGTATGTTTTTCTTCACAAAGCCCCAAGAATTGATATAATATTATTGTTTATATTACTGATGTAAATGAAATATAACTTTTTTAGGCCTGGAAAAAATTAAATATATATCATTCCGATTAAAATCCGTAGTCAACATCAGCGCAGCAAAAGATTGAACCTAAAAATAACAAGCATATAAGATAAATTTTGAAATATTGTAAATTGATTAGCCGTTAAAGAAATTGTAAATAAAAATGACTTAATAAGTAAAAAAATTTAATATTTTTAATAAAATAAAATTTTATTACATTGAATAGAGTTTATTATATAGTTTAATAGGACAGAAATGTGATCAAGTAAAGTAAAAGAAACTAATAACAAAAATATAAAAGGAGCGGTACTAATTTCTAAACCTATCGGCTAAATATATGGAAAGAGAATATAGAGTCACCCTATAGTCTTCCCAAGTTATAATATCTATCTGGTCTTGAGCATAATAGGATTGGAGGGAATAACGTTAGAAGCTTGATTTGGGTGGTAAACACAATGATATTTACATAACATTATTCTGTAAGCGAATTGAATTTGTGGTCTAAAATGATCGGAGGGAATACAGTTAGAAGCTTGGTCTTGGGTGGTAAACACAATGATATTTACATAACATTATTTTGTAAACGAATTAAATTTGTTGTCTAAAATGTTTAGTTTTTTGGATGGTTAATATGTGTATTTTTTAGTTCACCTATTTGGATGACGAAGATTCTTTTTAAGAAATAGAGTTAAAAAATTTTGGATGGCTTAATATGGGACGACGAGGTTTTTTTTAGAAATAGAGTTTAAAGAGCTCGAAGATTTTGGTGTTTTTAGAACTAGAAACAATATGTTTCATATCTATTTTTTTAATTCTTTTCCAATTCAGCAATGGAGAACCTTTTTATATATATAATTGATTGCCTGTTCCATGGACTCCACCTTACTTTTGGTGTTTTTAGAGAACTAATATTGATAATTCTCCACAACATTCATAGCATTTGATTATGTAAAGGGGATGCACTAGGAATGTTTATAAGAGGAATGGATTTTGGGAGTAGAATTAGAGTAGTGGGCTAGGCGTTGTATGTTCCATTTAGGCTAGTGGCCATGGCCAGCTCTCTTTTTTTCAGAAGGAAAAAAACTCTATTTATATTATTAAGGAAGGATAATTTGCAATAATTTATATAAAATCTGGCAATAAACAGTGCCAAAAACATACCTATAGACAACATGTATCATGCTCCCCACAGATTAGAAGGAGGTAAACATATAACAAAAGAATATGAATGCTGTGTGAAACAGAAACAGCAAAAACATAAGATGCAGCCCAAAACTTGTGACATAAGTCCCATGTTGTATGAGAAATAATGTAATCACCATTTGCTAAAGAGATAAATCCCACTTCGCAGAGGACACTGTATAATGCCCAGTGGCCAAGCAGTACTAATCCATCAACAGGGACAAAAAAAAAAGAGATTATCTTTTCTGTATTATGATCCTGGAAAGATAAAGTCTTCTATTTTATGAGATTTGTTCTCCAAGAAAATATCTATATGCCATTTGCCAGGTTCTTGAGACATACCTTTTTTTTTTAGCAATTTAATATAGTAGTAGAGTGAGCCAAAGACATGTGGTAGTGACCTTGTGTGGTAGACATGACCAATGGTTTGACCTTGTGGGGTAGACATGTGGTAGTGACCTTCAAATATGTAACCATTTCTAGCATCCTAAATCTCAAACCCCAAAAAAAACCAAACAGTGAAGTGGATTGATATTTCGCCACGCTAGATTCACTAACATAAATAGACATTGTTCAATAGAAAGAAAAGTTCTGAAAAAATGTAATGGCTCCTCTTTATTTATAATGAAAGACGTTTTGTTTTCTTCCGTTGAAAAAACGCATTGCTAATAACTCTGCACATCATAGTTTTAATATCATGATACGTGTCATATACCCTGTCACTCTCACACCATCCCATAACCAGATGGGATTCAATTTCAAAAGCATTAAAATTCAAGATTTCTGAATTCCAAATCAAAGAGAATCAACGTAGCTTGACGACAAAGAAACCGGTTGGAATGGTTTAACCTAATAATAATATTTACTCAATAGTTGAGAAACCTATTGGAATGGTTCTAACATCATAATCATAATTTTTAACCACAATTTACTAGGTAGTTGTCCCGTTCTAGGGAGGCAACTGGAGGATTCTCGGTTCGTCTTAGATCTGGAGGATTCTTTCGGGAAATAAATAATAAAATATATAATAATAATTTAATATGTTTTTGTTAAAAGTTTGTCTTTCTCATATTATAAAGAAATAGTAGGTTCATTCGACAGTAAGAAAATAGGTTCACTGCCTGAAAAGACAGGCAGCTAAACAGTAAAAATGAAGATTTAATTAAATAATAATAAAGCTAAACAGTAAAAATGAAGATTTAATTAAATAATAATAATAATTAAAAACATTAGCATTATGAAATTAAGGTACTGGGCATTTTGATGGGGTGATTATCGACAAGGAAAGATAAGAAAATAATTATTATTGACTTGAGTTCCCATGTGCCGAGCCCAAAGTGGAAAAGTTCAATGTTATTGTAGATCCCTATTTTTTCACAGAAGTTAAAGCAATTGTTATTGCGAATTCCCTATGTTGTGAGAAGCGCCAGAGAATATTACTCATGCCTTCTTGTCTTCCGTGTTTTAAGTTTTTGGAATCTTTTGGCGAGAGTTATCTTCTCAACAACAAAGAAATGTGGACCATATATTTGAGTTGGTGTAACTATTACACACAAAATTGGTATGGAAATTTGATGTTATGCATTGTGTTTTTATGTGAAATTTGATGTTATTGTTAAGTGTGAAGCTAAATTCAGGTAGTATTCTAAATCTTTTTAGATTAGATTTTTCTGATCTCTTGGATTCTAGATCTTTCTACACTGCCATTCGTTTCTAGATCATTTCAGATTTCCATCTAAATCACATATAGGATTATAGATCCTTCTTCTGCCTCTATAAATTTGTAATTTTTCTCGCCAAAGAAAACAAGCCAAGGCCCAAGCTTGTTATGTAATGCAAAGTGATTTCTGTTCTCCAGTGATTGTTTTATCTATTCCGTTGTTTCTGACTAAGTAATCTTGTTGTTTCTCCATTTGTTTGTCTATGTGAATTATTCTGTGCTATTGTCATCTAAGTCTTTGAGTATAAATCCGCTATGTATTATATATGCTCTGAATTAACAACTGGTATCACAGCTAGGTTCGAATATCCATTGTGCAAGCCTCTTAGTGCCATCGCCTTGTTCTGGCAATGTTCGTTAAAGCATTGGTTGTTACCCCAAGGATTTGTCCAAGATGTCCAAGAAATAGCTTAGGAATGTTGGAACTAAAAAAACAGTTGCTACAAGAAAAACAAAGTCGTGGATCTATGTTGAAAAGTGTTGATCTATGTTGAAAAGTGTTGCTAGAGTTTGAAACGTGGAGATCCGAGTTTGGAGTTGAAACGTGGTGTTCATAGGGAGGAGTTGAGCTGGGCTAATTTTGCCCTATGGAAATCACAGATGGAGGATATACTGATTTAAAAGGATGAGTATTTGCCAATTGAGGGCACAACAAAGAAACCCTCATCGATGACAAATAAAGAGTGAAATAAGTTTGATAGAATAGCGATTGCAACAGTCTGCCAATATTTAACAAAGAATGTTTATTTCAATGTGTGTGGAGAAAAGACAACAGAAGGATTATGGAAGAAGCTCCATGATATATATGAGAAAAACACAACATCAAACAAAGTGTTCTTGATGAAGAAGCTTTATAATCTCAAAATGAAGGAGGGTGTTTCAGTCACTGAGCACTTGAATGCATTTAATATTATTACTAATCAACTTTCCTATGTTAAAATCATTTTAGATAACGAAATTAGAGCTATTTTTCCAATGTGTTCTATGTCAGACAACTGGGAAAATTTAATTGTAGCTATGAGCACTTCAACAACTACAGGGACCTTGAAGTTTGATGATGTCAGCAGCAGTTTAATGAATGAGGAGCTGTGACACAAGTCAATTGCGGAAAACTAGGGAGAAGAGGCTCTAGCTCTAGCTGATCATGGTAGGAGAATGGATCGAGGCCGGCAAGGGCGATCAAGATCGAGAGGCCGATCAAAATCAAGGAGAGGCAGAATCCTCTGCTTTCATTGTGGCAAACCCAGGCACATGAAGAAAGAATGTTGATTCTAGAAGAAATGGCAAAATGATCAAAGACCATCTAGCACAAATCACAAGTCATCCAACACAAATGAAGGTGAGACTGCTGTTGTAGCCACAGATGGTGATGTGTTGTTTACTGTTTCAGTAAAAGATGCATGTGTATATACATCTAGCAATATCACACACATATATTTATATTTAGGTATGTTTGAAGAAATGTCATTATCTTTCTTACTTAAGTTCAATTCATATTTTATTATAATTGATATATGTGTTACATTGTTTTAAAGGCACTTACTATTCTTTTAAAATTAATTGGACTTGAACAAACTTTCACATTAATAATAAGTTGAAATATAATTTTATAATTAAAATGCAAACATACATGAACATGAAACTTGACGTCCATTAATAAATGAAAAATATTGAAATTGGATTGAAAGGCATTCCAAAAAAATTAATAGCGATTACGGTTGGAAATTAAGTAAAAGTTGAACTCCAGCTCTCACTTCTTGATTCCTCCAGCTCCTCTCCTTGATTTTTTTTATTTCTAGCTCTTCATTTTATTTGTTCTATTGTTTTCATGAATCTTTTTCTTTTTTCTTGTTTCCTCCTTTTCATTCATTTTATGTTTCTACTTGGTTTCCCCTCTTAATTTTCTGAATTTTATAAATTTTGAGTCTCTCTTACTTTTATTTTGAGCATTATTATTATTAGGTCTCTTAATATATCTAAGAAATGTATATAATTTTTGTATTTAATTTTAATTAGTAACCCTCCCTCTTTTCATTTTTATATTTTGATCTCTTTAACTTGGGTTCTCTTCCTTGATCTTAGGTATATATTTAATTCAAGTAGCCTCGTATATTGTTATAAACTAATAATATCTAATTAATTATTAAAACATTAATATAGAATATTAACTCAAGAGTAGATTTAAAGATTTTGATATAATAATAAAATATTTTAAAACAATTAGTTGTAAATAAATATATATTATTTTAACACCTTAATTAATATTTAAAATCAATATAATTTTATTTAGTTCTTAACTGCTAGTTTTAAATCCAATATATAATATTTTAATTATTTATTTTAATAATTTATAATTGTTTTTATTCTAACAGCTAGTTTTTAGCCTAATATATTTTATTATTTTACTTACCTTTTTAACTCTTTTAAATAATTTATCAACAACTAGTTTTCAAGAGCTAGTTTTGGGTAATGATGCATCCATACTATTTATTCCTTAAGATTGACTTATTCTTCACCTTGTCTTAAGAATGGACCATATTAATTAATTGGTTCGAAACGTCGATATGTGATTAATCCAAAAGACATCTATTTATAATATTGAAATTGTATACATGAATAATGAAAGAAAATTGTTAAATACCTAATGCTCAAGTTTTGATTTGGGTTATTGTGTGTTAGGGTGATTAGTTATTAAAGTTCAAAAAACCTAGAAACTCACATAATTGTATATATACATATATATTTTTTTAGAAGATATGTGATGGCTAGGCAACTCTTTCACATTATCTTACAATACCCTTTCATCATAAAAAACAATTAAAAAACCCTAAACATCTCAAAATCTAACCCTAAATATGAAGCACCAAAATATTTATGACCCCTTAATAAAGTAAATTGTTAGGAGTAACACTCTCACCCGATATATCATCCATCGACATTGACGAGCTCTTGCATTGAAGTAGGGATATGATATGATAATGCCGTTTATATAGACTTTCATAACATCTAAATGGTAATAGGGAATTATAATCTAATTGATTCCATCAATTTCTTTTTCATGATAATGATGATGATAATGATGATGATAATGGTTAACGCCCACTAAGACTAAACTTTGATCTATTGACATATTGACCAAAGCATATAAAATTTTTTCATATTAAAATATAGATATTATTTGCCGCCATTTCTAAGGTTTCACTTGAGATAGGACCATTAAATACCTTTATTCCAGTTCACTTCAAATAGTTGTATTAGCGTTGACATCTGGACTATTGTCATTGTCCTTTTATTCCAGTACACTCCAAAAAGTTGTATTAGCGTTGACTTTTGCACTTTTCTCATTGTGCTTGATAGAACCATTAATTACCTTTATCCCATTACACTCCAAAAAGTTGTAATTGTAAAGTGTGAAGCCAAATTCATCTAGGATTCTAGATCCTTCTACACGGCAAGTTGTTTCTAGAGTCACATGCAGAGAACCATTAAATACCTTTATTCCAGTACACTCCAAAAAGTTGTATTAGCGTTGACTTTTGCACTTTTCTCGTTGTGCTTGATAGAACCATTAATTACCTTTATCCCATTACACTCCAAAAAGTTGTAATTGTTAAGTGTGAAGCCAAATTCATGCATGATTCTAGATCCTTCTACACCGCCAGTGCTTTCTAGAGTCACATGCAAGATTCTAGATATTTCTACACCGCCATTAACGGGGAGCCAACAATCTCCCCCCAATGCAAGCCCAATGTGTTTCGAACTCGAGACCTCTGGATTTGATACCACTTGTTGGAGACACGATTGTTGTTACACCAAAACCCGCAGGTGTTAGTAAATAGACACATCGCTAGATTTAAGCACATGCCACGAAACACACGGGGAGCATTGACCTTCTACACTGCCATTAACAGAAGCCAACCGTAATAGCGTTGACTTCTACACTCTTCTCGTTGTGCATAAATATATTTGGAAGTTTCCAAAGATGGCACTGATTTAATTTTATCTAAATTGGCACAGTGGGCCGACAGATATTTGATTTAATATAATTCATAGATTACATAAAAGTTTAATATGGTACTGATATTTGATATCGCTGTGTATGTGTATACCATTCAGATCACAATCCGTAGTTAACTTCAGCGCATCAAGGATTGAATCGAAAGATGTATATAAGAAATTTTTTGAAATATTATAAATTGATGAGCGGTTAAATATATTGTAAATAGGAATGCGTTAACAACAAATTAAATATTAAAATTTTCATTTTAATTTTATTTCATTAGATAGGATTTTAGAGTTTAATAGGATAGAAATGTTAAAAAAGGATTTTTTTCCTTAGAAATTATTTGGAGGAAATTTTGCTAATAAGTTTGGAACCCTTTAGTGTGATTCATTATCAAAATTAAATAAGATTAGATTTTATTACATGAGAGAAGATTTTATAGTATTTATCAAAATTAAATAAGATTTTTTTACATCAGAGAAGATTTTATTACATTTTATTACATGAGAGAAGATTTTATAGTATTAGATTTTATTACATTAGAGAAGATTTTATAGTCTAATAAGATAGAAATAGTCATAGGATTTTACAGTCTAATAAGACAGAAATGGTTTGCTTAACAGTCACATGTTCAGATCATTGCTGCTGACTCTATACATCATAGTGTTAATATCATGATACGTGTCATATACCTGTCACTCTCACATCATCCATAAACAGATGGGATTCAATTTAAAAAGCATTAAAATTAAAGATTTCTAAATTCCAAATCATCAACGTAGTTTGACGACAAAGAAACCGACTGGAATGGTTTTAGCATAATAATATTTTTTAATCGGATAGTTTAATGAGATAAACCGATTGGAACGGTTCTAACATAATAATAATAATGTTTAATCAAATAGTTTAACGGGTAGTTGTCCTATTCTTGGGAGGTAATCGGAGGATTCGCGATTCGTGTTAGATCTGATTCTTTGTGGAAATAAATAATTTAATAAATACAAAGGAATGGAAATTTAATGGAGTTGTTTTTTGTGATTTTTTGGAGTTGGGAAAATTTTGAAAAATTTTGGGCTACTTTTACTATGTAAGGGTTATTTATTTATTATGGGGTTACTCATCAAACTCGTGATTTCAATGAATTCCTGTTTAATTTTAAAGAAATTAGACGGGGAAAATCTACCAAAAAACTTCCAAAAAATTACACTAAATACAACTCAAAATTAAATACAAACAATTAATATAATTTCAATTTTTATTAATGGTAATTATTTAATTATTCAAAAGCATGATTAACATTATGTCACAGTCAAACTACTTGAACCTGAGAAAATTATCATTAAACCCTCTCTACTTTGAAAAAAAAAAAAACTAATGGTCTTGTGTGCAGAGCCCAAAGTGGAAAAGTTCAATGCTCCAGAGTGTGTTATTCATGCTCCCTTGTCTTCTGTGTTTGAAGTTCTTTGAATCTTTTGGTGAGAGGAATAGAAGATGAAATCATGTGCAAGCTCAAACTGCATATGGTCCAAGAGCCGAAGAGCTTGAGATCCTCACTCAGAAAACCCACTTGGTCATGTTCAGAGAACACTGACCAAGAACACAGAGACGAGCAGTATCCCCAGCCTTTTCTCAAAGGCCTCTCCCAAATCGCTCGCTAGTCTCAGGGACTCTCTCCAGGAAAACCCCCAATATATACAAATACAAAGAACTCTCAGACGCCACCAACTAATTCGCCTCCAGAAGGCTGGGAAAATTGTTTGTCTGGAAGTGCGTTCTGAGGGGAAAAATGGTGGCCATCACTGTGAGAAGCCAAAAGATAAAAATGTGGATTTAGTTAATTAAATTGGGTTGATAATATTCATTCCTTTGGTTTAATATTACTCCAAACAACAGTCAATCATAGTAAACTATAGTCAACCATGTTTATTTTAGGGTTTATAATATTTATTTTAGGATTTGTATACATTGGGTTTATCATATTAATCCCTTGGATATAATATCCTTGGTCAACCATGTTGCAATGTCGCATTGTGACAAACACTGTCTTAATATGAAAATCAACCATGGTCAACCATGACAATTTTAGGGTTTACTTCCCATGGGTTTAAACCATGGTCCAACATTGCATTGTAACAAAAAATTGTATGCATATGAAAATAAATCACGGTCAACCATGTTGCAACGTTGCATTGTGAAAAAGATTGTCTCAATATGAAAATCAACCATGGTTAACCATGATAATTTTAGGGTTTACAATATTTATCTTAGGGTTTATATATCTTGGGTTACTTATCCCTTGTGTGTAATATTATTACCTTAGGTGTTTAGTATTGACCCCTTGGGTTTATTAATCTAAGGGTTTATATTCCTAGGGTGTACTATTATTCATAGGGTTTTTTTTTTGTAAATTGAGTATGTCCATTACTATTAACAAAATATATACAGCAGTTACATCATGGTCTCATCCCGCCCCGAAGGGAAACCGGCATTCTTGACCATCCAGCAAACAAAAGGTAGATTAAAACAAAATTGAGTGGTTACCACTGTTTCAGACCAGTTTTCCATATCGGTTTCTATAGCTGTAGCCATACTATAAACTATTAAGTTCTTCCTACATATATAAACAGCTATAAATCGCAAGGCTAAACGAAAGCAAAAACCAAGAGTTTCCAGAAAAACCAGGAACATGCCGGCGCGCGCTACTTGTCTGGTCCAGCCTGTTGGCCTTTCTCCTGCTTTACCAAAACTCCACTGGCCACGAGCTGGTTGTGCAGATCCTCCAAACGTTTTTCCTGCATGAGCATGGTGATAACAATGTCCTTCAGCTCCTTTTTGACATTGGGGAGGCTTTGGACCATTTCTGCCATTTCCATGGCAACCTGCTCGAGGGCTTTTGCCATAAGACGCTTCATGACCCAATACAGATGGAGGGATTGTTTATATAGGGTCATTCTGCCCCTGGTATGGCCAGGGTCAGGCATAATGGTAGCCCAATCTTCCATTTCCTCTTCTGACTGCGCCTGTATAGCGTCCTCTTCCCAAGACTCCATTATTTTCCTGACTTTTGGATTTGAATTTTCTCTGTATTCCTTCTCCACAGTTCGAATCCTTTCGCTGATGGTCTGTCTGGTCCGCCTGGAATCGTCGCCCGCCGCTGGTTCATCCTCCTGCTCCTGGAGAGGGCTACACTGACGTCCCCTCCGGCTTCTTCCCTCCACCACATTCCTTCACTGATGGCCTCCTCGGCCCCTACGACCGCGACCCCTTCTCCCTCTGCCTCGCAGGCCTCCTCCGTTTCTGCCATCGGCACGGTCCCTCGCAGTCTCAGTTTCCTCGCTATCCTCTCCCGGCAGGCGTTTCCAGCGATTCCTCCAGACCTCCTCCCCCTGGATGTCCTGCTGCTCTTCATTATCCTCTTCAGAAATCTCCACAAACTGTACGTGCGGTTTCCCCTCTGTATCTACCTTCCGCTTACCCTTCAATTCCGCCGGGATTTTATGGTGGACCTCCTGCCCCCCGCTTCGCAGCCACCTCCTCCCGCTTCCGCTGCCTTCTCCTTCCATTGTCCTGCTTCCGCTGCTAATTCTGGCGCGCGTCTTCCTCACGGTAGCAAACTCAACCCACCAGCACACCAGGTAGCAGTCTACCGCTATTAAGTCGTCCTCTCCTCGAATTAGCCCAGCCCCCCAGCTCACCAGGTCGCAGCATGCAAAAGTTTGGCAATCCTCACAGACAGATATCCCTCTCTTACTCCCGGTTTTGACAACTCGCGTCTTGGTTGAATCATTACCGAGGTGATGGTTGTATCTGCTCTCACGGCCCATCACATAATGGTGTTGCCTGCTCGCCGTCCTATCGTCCCATCCGTTGCTCGGATCACCTGCAATACTGAGCCCCTGATCGACCTGTTCTCCCTGCCAACCGCTCCACCTGCCTGCAATATTCCTACCTCGTTCGATCTTCATTACTCCTTCGATCGTGCGCCGCCAGTACGTCACGTTACTCCATGCCATGTCATCCAGCCCGATCGGGCGTTCAGTTTCCTTCAGACTAACTCTTTGTTGCTTCCTCATGATCAAGGTTTAAAATAGTTTTGAGCCCTTCCCAACTGTGATCCCTCTCCAGGGATGGCCAACTTCTATCCAGTTTGCTACCTGCTTCCTTGCTGCCCCAATTCGCAAGGAAGTCCGCCGCCTTGTTCCCATCTCGGCGGACGTGTTTTATGGTTTTATATTCAATCTTGTTTAGCATTTCCTCAATGTCTTTTATGATGGCTGCTGTCCTCCAACTCTTAGCAACTTTATCCCATCTCTGCCCATTCTTGAGTTTCCGCAGCATCTCAACTCGCGATCTGCGAATCCCCTTCTATTTCGAGGTTCTGGTATCTATTTCGAACCACTATCCTTAAACCTTCATGTACGGCCCAAAGTTCCGCTTCATTGTTCGTCATTTCTCCGACCCACTCAGCAAACACCCACCTGGTTTTTCCTTCGCCATCGCGAAAGAGACCTCCAAGACCTGCCGGGCCTGGGTTCCCCTTCGAGGCTCCATCAAAATTTAATTTAATGGAATGGAGAGCGGGGAGGCAAAAACGATTTGGGCTTTGGACCTGAGGATTGCTTTGTCTCTCTTTCCTTGGGTATATCAACTTGAATTCTAGATTTAGCTGAGAGGCTATTCTCCCTTCCCATTGGTCCATCTTCCAATCCTCCTCGTCCCATTTTTCTGACAGCAATGTTTCTCTGATTGCTTTACTTATCTCATCCCAAACCTTTTCTGGCCTGCTGTTTTGCCCCCTGAAGATTCTTTTATTGTGTTCCTTCCATATGAACCATGTTGCAAAACCAACGGCCAAACTCCATATTCTTCTGATCACTTTGCTTTGGAATTGCCCTGTTCCCCATTGTCTTATGGTCAGACTGATGTTTGTCTGGTCCCTCATTGTTTTACCAAATAGCCCTCTGATCTTTTCCCAAATGTGTTCTGCAAAAGGGCACCTATTTAGAAGATGTTCTTGGTTCTCTGTTGCACCGTTACATAAGCCGCATCTTGACGGC
The DNA here is from genome assembly GCA_000404065.3 of Pinus taeda. Lineage (NCBI taxonomy): Eukaryota > Viridiplantae > Streptophyta > Pinopsida > Pinales > Pinaceae > Pinus > Pinus taeda. The sequence goes on along the minus strand of APFE030633261.1, from coordinate 48,371 downwards.
CCCTGAAAACCCCTCTTGATGATTCTATCCCAGGTTAAAATCTTTCCTTTTCGGACCAACCAGGTAAAGATTGTGACTTTTGGCCACCACTTGCTTTCCCATAACTTTTTCCAGTCTTGCGCTTCTGCCTCCTGATTTTGTCTTGTACTCAAGAAGTAGGCTTCCTTTACTGTAAATGATCCTCTCATTGTTTGGCCCCATCTTAGGATGTCCTCACCAGTCCTGTTTCTAATTTTTCTGAGTTCCATCTCTCTCAGGTAGCCTTCTTTTATTTCTCTACTTGTGTTCTCGTTCCATTCGCCTGGTCTTTTCCATTTTCTCCATATTTCGCTTCCCTCTTCTTCCATCCAATAGTCCTTTACTTTAGCCATCCCTAGCCTTTGTGCTTTCCACTGAAGGGTTTGAAGGATTTGTATTTCGTTCATCTTTCGTTTTTGCTGCCATCCATCTTCCCAGAATGCAGCTTTTT